>CAIGRP010040149.1:0-16206 GCA_903798385.1 Fraxinus cuspidata
AATGGAAAGTCCAATTGCCCAATTAATTTTTAATTAACGGGTAATCGGTTTAGGACGGGGCACCGTCGCTAAATACCAAACCCACCCCACCCCGAATCGGGTGATTAAAATCTAAACCATAACAATCTCATTGCACCATCAGTTTGATTTTTTTCCGCTCCATTCGGTTTGGTTAACTGTGATTTTCGATTTTAACGGTTCGAATTGTTATCCCTACACAATCGATCTCAGTCTCTCCATCAAAACGTATAGTGGTATTCCACACTATACGTTTCAAATATGGATGTTTTTAATTATTTCGAAAAGATGAAGAATTCTTTAAAGTCTGAACAATAGGTAGGGGAATTTTGCAGTTTAGCCAAAATAAAATTAATTTTCATCACTGTAAAGACCAAATTTTTATCAAGAACCAATCACTGAGTTTTACTTATTAAAATTATAACATATCATGATACATTGATAGAATACATTTTAACACAAAAAAATGGCCTTCAAATTGAGCCCAAGAGTTGCCCAATTAAATTTGGGAAAGAATAATAGAAAGTCCAATTGTCAATTAATTTTTAATTAACGGGTAATCGGTTTAGGGCGGGGCACCGTCGCTAAATACCATACCCGCCCTATCCTGAATCGGGTGATTAAAATCTAAACCATAACCACCTCATTGCACCATTAGTTTAATTTTTTTCGCCCCATTCGGTTCGGTTAACCGTGATTTTCGATTTTAACGGTTCGAATTGCCATCCCTATGTTTTTAATTATTTCGAAAAGTTGAAGAATTCTTTGAAGTTTGAACAATAGGTAGGGGAATTTTGCTGTTTAGCCAAAATAAAATTAATTTTCATCACTGTAAAGACCAAATTTTTATCAAGAACCAATCACTGAGTTTTACTTATTAAAATTATAACATATCATGATACATTGATAGAATACATTTTAACACAAAAAAAAAAAAAAGAAAAATCTTTCTTTTAAGAAAAAATGGGTAATGTGAACATGATCAATTCTTGATGGGTTCATCCAGTACGAAACTGGAACTTGTAACGAACTGGAACTCATTGATTAGTGAGGTATTGATGACATCTTTTACATAGGGAATCAAGAATCGGATTCCCAACAACCAAATATCAAACAAATGTCAATGTAGAACAAATTATGAAGAAGGGATTGGTAGATTTCCCACTAATTTCCCCACCATTTCTCAGTGGACAATGGAATCATGACTTGAACAATTTCGACCATAAATCACTTTGGAGAATATAAATATTATCTTTTTCCCTTTTCCTTTTGTTTTTGACCATTGGATCACGGTAGAATTCGAGAGTCGACAATCTTAATAAAAAAATTGTAATTTATCGACTCTTCTATTTGTCGTCTATATCGTGAAAAGCCAAAATGATGTTACTTTCTTGCATTGAAAAAAAATGAATTCAGACAATATTAAAGTTTGTGTAATTAATGCATTCCAATTTGGAACACCCAATATTGAGTTTGTGATTATTACACGTGATCTTGTACATTGTGAAATTCTATCGAAATTATACGTACGTAAAAGTCTAATGTTTACACTCTTCCGTGACGCGTAGAAGTGCGCGTCGTGTCTTTTAAAAATAATGCATGTGTTTGTACATTGATTTTATATATATATATATATATATATATATTATTATTTTCTTTTTCTTTTTTTTTCTTAGAACTTTTTTGTAGATGCGATGAAATTCTTGGAAAATTATCAAGATTCTGAGATGTTTTCCAAATATTGCTAGTGGTGGTAGTGATTGGGTCCGAGGGGGTTGGTGGGATTAATTGTTTTAGAGAAAAAAAAAGAAAAAGGAAATTGGTTTCTCCTATTCTAAGCGCACGTTTGGCTACGTTATATAATTTTCTTTTTAAACGATGAATTTATTTTTATTTATATATTTCGTGGAGTCCAAAAGTATTATTCATCTATTTATTCTTGGCTCGTTTCTATCTATTTATAATTTAAATCGTTGATAAAATATTAATACTTAATTTTAAAATGTCAACTTTATAATGAGAAATATTTCAAACGTTTATATATTGATTAATATTTTCCTAATTATTCGACGTGAAATTTATTCCTTAACATGCTCCTACAAGATGACAGTTCATTTGAACATATCAATCTTGATATCTGTGTACTCCTTTGAGTCTTAATCGAATTAAGTTGTTCGGTTGAACTTAATTATTCTAATATCATATTAATATTTGAAGTTCCGTACTAGAATGTCAATCTTAAGAGGATGAGTAATCTAAATCTTTATACATTGGTCTACATTTTGATAAATTAGCCGATGAAAATTTATTCCTTAACATAAACAACTTCCAATCAAAACGCGCTTCTAAGGTTTTTTATTGTACAGAAAACATTATTGACTCGATCAATTTCTGTGCGTGTATTGCATGGATAAGATCGAACTTTCATTAGAAAAAACCAATGACCAAACAGGTAAGAAAAAATGAGGAAGTTGGGACGAAATGAAGTTGATGAAACAAAGTTGGCCTGCCTTGACTGGAACAGTCAAACCAACCCAAATTTATTTTAAATCATCAATCTTCAATGTTTGGTGATGGAGATAAAGGATATGATGGCATCTATATAATAGTTTTAACAAAATTTGAGGAAATAAAAAAATGTGAATAACAAGTAGTTGAACGTGCAATTTACTAGTAATATAGAAATTGTCTTCAAATTGGATTGAACAGTACTGAACAATTACGAGAATAAATGAATGCAAAAAGTCGATCATATACTAATTTATTACGGGAAGATTTGTTCGTTTCATGTTCATTACTATAAATAATTAAATAATTGGAACCATAACCTTTTTAAAAAGTAAAACATAGATCTAGTTAAATTGTTGTTAGTCCACCTCTGCCTTGCCACCTAACTTTTTTGGTAACGTACATGATTAATTGATTATTGGGATATTAATTAGATAAATTTGTAGTGGAGGCTTCAAGTATTTCAAAATAGTGCAAATAGGTCCCGAATCTTTAAATCGTAGAAGAAACATTTCAAATCTTTTAAGAATGTGAGATAGAAGGATATCTGAACGAGCTTTCGTTCAAAGTTTGTCTATTAATCAAATGTTAAGCGTCTGATCGTACTTTGACCATTTTTAGAATGGGTAAGATGTCTCTTAACTTTTAATTAATTAAAACAACAGAAATTGCAGTAAAAGTTTTAAATCTTTTAAAAATATGCAGTGTATTTAGAAAATTTTAATAAATATGCACAAAAAGGATTTCTAACGTCCCAAAGTACATTTTATTAAAGAAACAGACACTTAATTTAATCACTTCCTAAGTATGCACTATTGTCCCATTTGGCCCCATATTCTAAATTTCATTTATTTCTCCAAATTCATATTTAATTATACGTTCTGTAAAGGTTTTTCTGCTTTGTAATCACGTATTATTCAAAAATTACTATTCACAAGATCTATTTTCATAAAAATCTCTACCAAACAGGTGCTAAATGAAAATTGAGAATCGACTCACTTTTTAAAAATTGGGGATCAAATTTCTATCTAGACGATATTTTGATGACTAATTTTGATTCATTGTGCAGAGAAAAATAAATGCAATTAGTTCAAGTCCTACCAACTCCCACCCTCTTTTAACGAGTAAGTAAACCTATACAATGACGTCCGCAAATCAAGACCGTGGAATTAAATAAATCCACGGCCAGGATTAATTTTCAACCAACCCCCTTATTGCCGTCTGGCACCTTTCCCTACTGACCACTCTTCCTAAATACCACTCCATTCCACCTACCAAAATTTGTACAATCACATCTTATAATCCAATGCCACCTCTTATTTAAAGCCACAAGCTTATGTACCAAAATTCAGGAATTCCCTACAAAACACACACACTATACTTCTCCTCTCCTCTCTATTTCTGACCATCTGATCATTAGAATCATAAAGATGAGTGCTGAGATCGAAAACGGTCACTCAAATGGCAAACTTTTGAATTTTTGTATCAAAGATCCGTTGAACTGGGGAACAGCTGCTGAGTCATTGACAGGTAGCCACCTGGATGAGGTGAAGCGTATGGTGGAGGAATTCAGGAAGCCGGTGGTGAAGCTCGGAGGAGAAACCTTGACCATTTCTCAAGTGGCGGCGATTGCCTCCCGGGATAATGCTGTCAAGGTGGAGCTGGCCGAGGCTGCCCGGGCCGGCGTCAAGGCTAGCAGTGATTGGGTTATGGAAAGTATGAATAAAGGGACTGATAGTTATGGTGTCACCACTGGTTTTGGTGCCACTTCACATAGGAGGACCAAACAAGGCGGTGCCCTCCAGAAGGAACTTATTAGGTAACCAAATTTTTACGTAACTTTTGCTTGTATAGATCTCTTCATATAGCTGCATAGAATTTTTGCTACAATTGTTCTCGATTGGATCGTATCGTGTTAATTTTACTCCGACAAATATTATATGCGACACAATTATTACATGACATGTTTTTTAAGGTAAATTCGTGCTAGTTGAGCACGGTCAAATACTATATCAACAGGCTTGCCATGTATAGAATAAAAAATTAATTTATGAAAAGTGAAGATTTAGATGAGATCCAAAAAATATTAAAATCTCAATTATTAGATAATTTTTAAAACTATTCTTGAAAGAATCTATGAATTGGTTGATTTTTAGGTAAGTAAATAAAGATTTTTATTTTATTATCTTAAGTAAATATTTATTTGTTCCTAGAAATTGATCTTTGGTGAATTTATATGTCACCTATCGCTTCACTAAAGTAGTGTATATTTAGCCTTTATTTGATTTTACTAATATTTAATTTTTTAGTAAATTTGCTAAAAGTTAAGAAAATATGTAGCTAAAAAGTTCGAAAAAATTGTGAGTTCTGTGAACTAGAAAAATGAATTTTAAAAAATGATGCTTAAGGGCTTTCTAAGCAAAAATTGACTGAAAAGTCAAAATCCTGGTGGCAAGTTTCTGACCGTTGACTGGTCATGGGGCTTTATTTTTTTATTAAGAAAATAAGATTAAGATCTTGATAAAAATTTGGACACTAGGGTTGTTAATTTCTTAGGCTACGAGGGCTTATCTTTGGTGTACATGTTACCATATCATTTCAGTTTGATAAGTTCTATGTTTGAATGACAAAATTATATGTAGCCTAATGATTTATTTGTTTGTAACAGGTTCTTGAATGCTGGGATTTTCGGAAATGGCACAGAATCTTGTCACACACTGCCACATTCAGCAACAAGAGCAGCCATGCTTGTTAGGATCAACACCCTTCTCCAAGGATATTCCGGTATCAGATTCGAAATCTTGGAGGCAATTACCAAATTCCTAAACAACAACATCACTCCATGCTTACCCCTCCGCGGCACAATCAGTGCATCCGGTGATCTTGTCCCTTTATCCTACATTGCCGGACTACTTACCGGCCGCCCCAATTCCAAGGCCGTAGGGCCCACAGGAGAAACCATGATGGCTGAGGAGGCCTTCAAGCTTGCCGGTGTCAATGGAGGATTTTTCGAGTTGCAGCCTAAGGAAGGCCTTGCACTTGTCAATGGTACAGCAGTTGGCTCTGGATTGGCTTCAATTGTTCTCTTTGACGCCAACGTTCTTGCTGTTTTGTCTGTAGTCCTATCAGCAATTTTCGCTGAAGTGATGAATGGGAAACCTGAATTTACTGATCATTTGACGCACAAATTGAAGCACCATCCTGGTCAAATTGAGGCTGCTGCTGTGATGGAATATATTTTGGATGGAAGCGCCTATGTGAAGGCTGCTCAGAAACTACATGAAATGGATCCGTTGCAGAAGCCAAAACAGGATCGATATGCTCTACGAACATCACCTCAGTGGCTTGGCCCACAAATTGAAGTGATTCGTTCTGCAACTAAAATGATCGAGAGGGAAATCAATTCGGTAAATGATAATCCCTTGATTGATGTTTCAAGGAACAAGGCGTTGCACGGTGGCAACTTCCAAGGGACACCTATTGGAGTCGCCATGGACAATTCTAGATTAGCCATTGCATCAATTGGGAAACTGATGTTTGCTCAATTTTCTGAACTTGTCAATGATTACTACAACAACGGATTGCCATCTAACCTTTCTGGAGGGAGAAATCCTAGTTTGGACTATGGTTTCAAGGGGGCTGAAATTGCTATGGCTTCTTACTGTTCAGAACTCCAATTCTTGGCAAACCCTGTCACCAACCATGTCCAAAGTGCCGAGCAACACAATCAAGATGTGAACTCGTTGGGTTTGATTTCCTCGAGAAAAACAGCTGAGGCTGTTGATATCTTGAAGCTCATGTCATCCACATTTCTAATTGCACTGTGCCAAGCAATTGATTTAAGGCACTTGGAGGAGAATTTGAGGAATGCGGTTAAGAATACAGTTAGCCAAGTTGCTAAGAAAACTCTAACAGTTGGTGTTAATGGTGAGCTTCATCCATCAAGATTCTGCGAGAAGGATTTGCTTCGTGTGGTTGATCGCGAATATGTTTTCGCATACATTGATGATCCCTGCAGCGCAACCTACCCGTTGATGCAAAAACTCAGGCAAGTCCTTGTTGAGCACGCGTTGAAAAATGGTGAAACTGAAAAGGAAGCCAACACATCCATCTTCCAAAAGATCGAAGCATTCGAAGATGAATTAAATGCCAATTTGCCTAAAGAAGTCGAGGGTGCAAGAACTGCCCTTGAGAGTGGAAATCCCGCTATTCCCAACAGGATTAAGGAGTGTCGATCCTATCCATTGTACAAGTTTGTAAGGGAGGAACTGCAAACGGAGTTGCTGACCGGAGAGATGGTTAGGTCACCAGGCGAGGAGTGTGACAAGGTGTTCACGGCTATGAGCAATGGTCTGATCATTGATCCATTGCTGGAATGCCTTAATGGTTGGAATGGTGAACCTCTTCCAATCTGCTAGTTCTATTTTATTTTTTTTTTATTTTTTTTGTGGGTTTTTAGTTCTCTATACATTCTTGCTTCATATTCCTGTTCCTAGCATTGTGACTAATGATTTCTGTAGCAAAACTTTGGGACTAAAAATTCCTATTCTGCATTGGTTTGTGAACAAAATGATGTTTGATAAATCGATTCGAATGTTCAAATTAAGCTTAAATTTCATAGGAAGACGTCGTCATTGTCATTTTTAGTGGAACGAGGAATGAGGGCGGTATTCTTGAATGTGGAGCACGTTCTCTCAGGTGGATCTAGTAACTATTTAATAACGATGCATATAACTCGTATGTCATTATAGTCGCTAACTTTACGTGTACTTTGACAGATTATAATATTTTTAACTCGGATAACAAGATATATATTTTAAGGTTTTGTTTCTAGTAATATTTTGAAGAAATTTATGATTGTAAACTAGTACTTCGTACAATCATGGACACACGAGGGTCAACTTAGTTGTTAGAGGCGTTTGGCCAGCTTGACTGGGGTTGACTTAGTGGTTATGTATGGAGTGCTCGGACAATTATTGAGAAGGGCACTGATTTCTAAGGTGCAAATATTCACAACTTTTGGGGACCAATTTGAACATTCTCAACACTTTTGAAGGACAAAAGTGTTCAATTCTAAAAGATGGGGGACCAACTTGGGCATGATCAAAACTTTATTTTTTATTTAATTGCTCTCTCTCTCTCTCTTTATATATATATATATATATATACTTTATTTTTTATTTAATTGCTCTCTCTCTCTCTCTTTATATATATATATATATATATATCATTAAATTTTGAAATAATTATAAGTTCATAATTATTTATTTTTAACGTAATTCACTCTCTCCTCTTCTCTTTCATCGATCTCCTCTCACATTTATCCACCAATAAAATTGAACAAATATACTTTTTCTAAATTAAAAATAAATCAATCAAACACATTTAATTAATAATTTTCATATAAATAAGTTATAAACAATTGAATTACTTAGAATTTAATTTATTTTTATGCAAATTTCACAATGAAACGCACTCTTATATTTATCGAAATGTAAACGAAAATGCAAAAGTAATATTAAAGATATTAATTTACACTCTCTCCGTCCGTTTATATACGCTCACTTTTCTTATTTTCTTATCACAATTATATAATCTTATTTTTTTATTAAAAATGTTGTGTTTTATTCGTTTACCAATATACTCTTACTGTACTATTTTCAATAATAATTTACTACTAGTTATTGATAATCAAATGAGGTAAGCTATGAGAGTATTTGGCAAAAATTATTATTCAAATAACATTTAATAAGATTTCTTAATCCGTGTGAAAAATAAAACAAATCTATATGAATGGAATGGAGGAGTATCAAATTTCACACCACCGTGCGAATGTGCGATTAGTGGTTTATCGAAACGAATACACCCGAACCCATGCCCAACACTACAAAAAGACAGAATTACCCTTTACTAGACACGTGCCAATCTTCCATTGGTGACAATAAAGACGCTGACTCTTCTCACGGCGACCCATTTACATGTAGAAAGGCCATTGCTCTGCTTCGCGCACCCTCCCTCTCTAAAAATTTTGTTATTGTTATTTGATTAATTATTCAAATAACATTTAATAAGATTTCTTAATCACACGAACAAATATAATTTTTCTAAATTAAAAATAAATAAATCAAACACATTTAATTAATAATTTTCATATAAATAAGTTATAAACAATTGAATTACTTAGAATTTAATTTATTTTTATGCAAATTTCACAATCAAACGCACTCTTAAATTTATCGAAATGTAAACGAAAATGCAAAAGTAATATTAAAGATATTAATTTACACTCTCTCCGTCCATTTATATTCGCTCACTTTTCTTATTTTCTTATCACAATTATTTAATCTTATTTTTTCATTAAAAATATTGTGCTTTATTCGTTTACCAATATACTCTTACTGTACTATTTTCAATAATAATTTACTACTAATTATTGATAATCAAATGAGGTAAGCTATGAGAGTATTTGGCAAAAATTATTTTTCAAATAACATTTAATAAGATTTTTTAATCCGTGTAAAAAATAAAACAAATCTATATGAATGGAACGGAGGAGTATCAAATTTCACACCACCGTGCGAATGGCGATTAGTGGTTTATCGAAACGAATACACCCAAACCCATGCCCAACACTACAAAAAGACAGAATTACCCTTACTAGACACGTGCCAATCTTCCATTGGTGACAATAAAGACGCTGACTCTTCTCACGGCGACCCATTTACATGTAGAAAGGCCATTGCTCTGCTTCGCGCACCCTCCCTCTCTAAAATTTTTGTTATTGTTATTTGATTAATTGAACAATTGTTGTTGTCAATGGCATCCCAAATCGTGAGACGACTTGCTCGTAGCCGACTCGACGGGATCTTATCCTCCTCCTCCCCAAACCCTAGCTTTTTCAATCGGAGCTTCTCCTCCGAATCCAATTTGATCCGTGCTACTCTCTTCCCCGGCGACGGCATAGGCCCTGAAATCGCTGAATCTGTCAAACAGGTCCCTCACGCTTATCAATCTGACTATATGTATATCATTCATTATCTGTTTAATTTTGTTCTATTTTCGTATAACTGAGTGAGCGGTGAAAGAATGTGGTTTTGGTGTTTGATGTGTTTTTTTAGGTTTTCCTGAGTGGTGTGTGCTGTATTATGTTGAATTTTCCATTTTATGCATGAGATTTCTCTGATGTCTATTGTTATTTTTATTTATATTTGAACCATCATTATCTGCCTAATTTTACTAATAAGTGAATCATTAAATAATGTGGCTTTCACACGCGATGCATATCATTAGCGTTTTTGAAGTGACTTGTGCAGTTGAGCTAGCTTCTGTTAAAATTTCTAATTTATGCATGCATATCCACTGGGACTACATTGATAGTCTATTGATCGGAAATGAATGGGAAATGAGAAAATTACTATCTTAAATGCATATTTATGTATGTTCTCATGTCTTTATTGCATGTCCAGATGCATATGTATAAAAAAAAATGTCGATTTTGCTTGTATTCTTTGGTTTTAGCTGAATTCTGAATGATGGAAGTGGTAAAGTTCAATACTTTAGGTTGTTCATGAAAGTGAACTTCTGCAGTGGACCCTATGAGCATGTATCTGTTCTGGTGATGTTATACTTGAATTTACTTTAGTTTCTCAAGGGAAATATGAGAGGTACATGCTGAATTTTTAAGGAAATCTTGTGTATTATGTGTTTTTTCTATTGTCTCGTGTTATTACTTCCTTTGATCAGAAATGGAACATCGGCTTGAATATCTTTCTTAGGCAGAAAGGATCTGCACTATAGGAATTTTCCAAGAAAGATGCAGTAGAATAGTTATTTATGAATTCTCTGTCTTGGATCTAGTTTAAATTGTGCTAAATATTGTGATAAGCTGCTCACAATATAAGCTGGTTCCCCAATGTTTAGATATTATTTGCATTTGAAACACATATACTTAATTATTTTAGTGATAAGTCATCCTTTTCTGGCATAACTGTCGAAGAATTACAAGCTGTTCTATTTTGTGGCTTTGTATGGCCATGGACATTTAATAGATTGATCTTCCTGTGACACATGGAAATGGTATTATTCTGGTCTAGGGTTCAACTACAATAAAGCTATCCATGACACTCTCTTCCACAAGTTCTCGTGTCAATTATAGAAGCCAAAATACTAGCCCTGAGGATGGTTTTTATGAAAATTTCAGGTATTCAGAACTGCTGATGTGCCGATTGAGTGGGAAGAACATTATGTGGGGACGGAGATAGACCCAAGAACCCAGAGTTTTTTAACATGGGAAAGTCTTGAATCTGTGCGACAAAACAAGGTTGGTTTGAAAGGGCCAATGGCCACACCAATTGGGAAAGGTCATCGCTCTCTTAATCTTACCTTGAGGAAGGAGCTCAATCTATATGCCAATGTTAGACCCTGCTACAGTCTACCTGGGTACAAGACTAAGTACGATGATGTAAATCTTGTCACCATCCGTGAAAACACGGAAGGAGAGTACAGTGGTCTTGAACATCAAGTAAGCTTATATTCAAAGCACTTGCGTCATTGAATAAGAAAATGAAACTCAGAATTTGATTGAGTTCCTTGCATTTGGCTGTAGGTGGTAAGGGGTGTTGTTGAAAGTCTCAAGATCATTACACGACAAGCAAGTTTGAGGGTTGCAGAGTATGCATTCTACTATGCCAAGGCTCATGGAAGGGAAAGAGTATCTGCAATACACAAAGCCAATATCATGCAGAAAACTGATGGTCTTTTCCTTAAGGTCTGCCTTCAGATAAAAGCTCGAGGGTGGTCTTATTTTTCTAAGGTTTCTACCTGTTGATTTCCTTTTTTACCTTGCAGTGTTGTCGTGAGGTTGCAGAGAAGTACCCTGAAATAGTATATGAAGAAGTCGTCATTGACAATTGCTGTATGATGGTACGAGAGATTGTCCATTTCTTTGTGTGCAATTTTCTTTAGTGCAAGATGATATCTGTGGAAGAAGCTTATGGAAGTTTTATTTGCACCAATATGCTTCAACTTAACAATAAGATGACATTAACGATGAGCTATATTTCCCTTATAAATTCATTAAGAAGAAAAGTGTGAAACCATGTTTTAGTTAACCGTTTCTCTTTCGTTGTACAGCTTGTGAAGAATCCAGCTCTTTTTGATGTGCTGGTAATGCCTAATCTTTATGGTGACATCATCAGTGACCTTTGTGCTGGTTTGATTGGAGGCCTGGGCTTAACACCAAGGCACGTCTAACCTATTGATCTTTTAATGGTCACTTGCATCAAATATTCTTACTTGATTTTTCCTCTATACAGCTGCAATATTGGTGAGGGAGGTATTGCTCTTGCTGAGGCTGTACATGGTTCTGCTCCTGATATTGCTGGGAAGGTTTGCATCAAAGAAACTCTAATTCTTTACTCCTGGCTGCATGAATTGACGGTGCTAATTTTTCATTTATGCGTGATGTTCTCCATGGGATTTTATTGCTTCTTGAATCAGTTATGTGGCTGCAGCTGTAACTTTTGCAACTGCATCGGTGGTTTAGGACTTTAACCTTGGGCAGGCTGTTTTAAAGATATATGCAGTTGTACAAGTTACAACTATGGCTTGTTTTATGTTCTTAACAAGTCAATTTGGTTCAGATGAGCTTCTATATCGGTTATGCTATTGAAAATGTGGTACGAGGTTAAAGTAGTGGAATATGAAAAGTGAGAACTCATCTTGGGGTAGGGTTCGGTTCAGCCGTATATATATATATTTTTTCTATCGAAAATGTTTCCTCTTTTTGGAATTCTCTGCCTCTCGCTGGAGTGTTTCTGAACTTTTTCAACATTAAGCAAGGTTTGAGGTAGTTTAGTTTGCTTGATTACAACGAAGGTAACTCGTTGAGTTGGATATATAATTTCGTGCTTGTCTGTTAGTTTATTTGGTTAAATGGGGAGGAAAGACGTATGGTTGAATATAGAATGTGTGCCTGTTATAGCTTATTCAATAAACCTTAACTTGAACTTTGTTGCATTAAATGAGATACTACCAAGATGAGGTCGTGTGGTAATATGCTTACTTCTTGGTGAATAGTAGACAACATTTCAATTAGCTGTTTGGCTGAGTTCCTTTTTATGTATTCATACTTTCGATACTGTTTGATACTTTCATTGAGCTTTTCACTTCATTTCTACGTGATCTCTTTAATTTCAATGTTATTTCCTTATTAAAACTGTGTATTTATTAGACATTTAATGTTTGTCGGATCCATGTAGAATTTGGCAAATCCAACTGCTTTGCTTTTGAGTGCTGTCGCAATGTTGCGCCATCTGGAGCTTCACGATAAAGCGGATAGAATCCAGGATGCTGTGTTGAAAACGATAGCAGAAGGGAAGTATAGAACAGGCGATCTTGGTGGTAAATCAACTACAACTGAGTTCACCAAGGCAATTTGCGACCATATCTGAAGAAGTGTTGGGCATGTGTATATTCGGTTTTTTTTTCAACAGGAAGTTGTTTCCAGCTATATTTTCTTTCGAAAACTATTCCGATTAGCTTATGGCTTCGTAAGAGGAGCGTCCACTAATGTTGCTTATTAAAGAGAAATAAGTCATGTCCATGTTCATGATATTCTTGGGGCTTTGCTAAATCTTTCTTACATTGATGGAAAGTAATTAATTTGTTGAAAGAATTCCTTATTTGCACTCTTTTTTTTAATCGTTTCCAGATTCTAATAATTTTCAACCTAACCTACTTTAACGGAATAATTATATTAATTATTATGATTGCTATTCTTTTTTAGTACATTTTCAGAATCATTAACATTACCTATCAGTTGCCAGCTAAAAGTTTACTTCAACGTAAATAAGTAACTTTTTTTTCCTACTTGGAAGTAAGTTATTTGATAAAACAAAAGGCAATTTAAAAGTGAATCTTGCCAAACATGTCTAGAAGCTTTCTTGATGTGGAGCAGGGGTCCTGAGTTCATATCCAGCCACAAGGTTTCCTGAGAGAGGGAAATTCGGGTTGGAAAATGTGTTGCACGGTGTCAAGAGACCGGGTGAAGTCCTAGGAAGCTGTACTGACAAAGTTGACATCGTGGGTGGACTATTCATTGAGACAGTATTTGCATCAGTCGACTGACCTGTAAATGTTTGAGTGAAACCCTGCAATGCTCGAGTCACAGGTGCTGAGCCAATGATTGTCAGGCTCACTGAAGACATTTCTGGTCTGGGAGTAGTTCCAGAAGTTTGCTGGAATGATGATGAATAGTTTGCTACCTCTGTAAAAGTTACGAATTGTTGAACAGTCTTATGAGGCCTCTCTAGAGGTTGAATGGTCGATGCTTGGTCCATTGCTCCAGGAATTTGCTGGACAGATTGACATACAGTTCACCTCCTCTGCTATAGTCACAGGTTGTGGAACGGTCATGCAAGGGCTTAGTGACAGTTCATCAGGTCTCGAGACTATCCTTGCAGAAACTGATGCTTGGTTCAATGCCTGAACTATTGAGAAGCCTAGAAAGCTTGTTATTGGCAGATTTCTGGTTCTATGTTCTGATCCAGTTACAGTCCTTGGTCCAATCTGCTGCAAAACTACTTGATGCACTACATCCATCAAAGAGTTTGTGGTCACTGCAAAACAGAGGAGTATGCCAATGCTACCTTATGAAAGAGAGAAAAGTGTTATTAGATAAAGTAAATTTGAAATTAGCAAGTTTAACAGCTTAAACTTCAGTGAGATGATCTGCCAACACTAAATACTGCAAAATTGCAGTAGCACTTACCAATGCTTACCACTGGGCATTTCTTGTGAGCAAGTTGCATCTGTTACATCTTGGTTCTGCATCAGTGTCAGCTAATACTTTATGTAAACGTTGTTGTAGCTTGTCTCAAGTGTTACTTTCTTCTCCTCAAACTTCGTCTCAGCAATCTGAAGCAACAAATCATACTTTCTACTTATCTGATCGATCTCCTCCTCTAGAGATAATTTTAGTCGAAGGTTCTTCAAGTTGATTACATCACAGAAGATATAAGAACTTCTCTGGTATGGCATTAACAATGAAAAATACAGAAATGGAACACAAAAAACGAGATAGACAAACCATATCATCATGCAATTTTAAATTTTCGCCTTTATCCTTCTGCAGTCTTTCCAACTCCCGCTGGAGAGAGAAACAGACAGATTGTTGTGCCTCAGAATGTCAGTCGATTAGCTTCTGGAGGGTCATTGTTCCCAGAAATTAGAGAAGCATTTATGGTTCCAAGATTAGTAACAATCGGTTCACTGCCATCTCCTGTCATTTCTAATGGCATGTTTGATGAAGGTTGTAGAGGCTCGTCTGTCACAGAATGTTGCACAGAAGAATTGCAGGGGTATTGTTAAACTGTAGATAATAGAATATTCAATTTTCTTAGATACAAATAACCGTAGATCCTTTCATAATTTACTGTAAAAACAATATTTTTTTGACATTTGAACAGAATAAGATAACTACTATTTTACATGATTAATATAAATTGACAAGTAGATACAAGATCAATGACAAACTAAGCTTTATGCTCATATAAATAATAAGTGAACTCATATAAATAGTAATACTTCAAGGGGTATGAGAATGAAGGCCAATTAGCAAGTAAAGAACACAGGAATACCTGAAAATTTTCTTTTTTAATATTGAGCATGAAGTTTCTTTTTCATCCTAAGTTTAAGGTCCGTAGGACATCTTCGATTAGCGGTGCTTCTGGCCTCCTTCCGGCACATCTTGTTAGACTTTTCTTCGTCTTCTGGTTCTTCAGGTAAGTCATTGGGGCGTTTGCCTTTCTTTATAGCCCTTGACGATGGACTGGACAAATATTTCCATCTAGGATTCCTCCCATCAAGTAAATTTATCCAGAAAACATGGGGTGCATTTTCAATCATATCTTTGATTATGGAGAAATCCCCCATTAAAGATGATTCAACTTCATCAATTAAAGAGATGTTTCTGGGGTAAATCCCTCCAGTCTCTTGGACTTTTACAATGAATGAACAGTTTGTAGAGTAATTGCTCGGACCACTGTTAGGCAGTAAGGTTATGAGTTCATGACACACATCCTCCATCAACGTCTCCCCAGAAGAAATACTTGAATGTGAATCTGTGTCATGGAACTCATGAAGCTTTTGGAATAGATAGGAGGCATCCCAAGTAAGCAGCCCATGACAAGTACTTTGCTTTATACTTTTCATATTGCCTTCATGAGTCGTGCCTTGCTTGGCTAAAATTAGTATCTTCTCTTCCAAGGTACAAGATGAATATACACGGAAGATCTTCAGCTGCTCACGACCTGAAGTAAGGTTGATCTTATGCAGAGCCCTCAAGTCATTCATTGGGTCCCAACCACTGTTTAATAGAATTACAGTATCTATAGATGAAAGTTCAATAGTTGGGATACAGGCACGAGTTTCGATCAAGCAAACAAATTTCATGTTCTCTTTATCATTGAACATGTTCGAGGCAGTTCGCTTTCTGGTTGGAGACATCCCGCCTTCAATGTGTACATAAGATTCTTTGCCAAATTTCTCATGAATAATGTCATCCAAAATATCTCCAATAGAAATCAGCCCAGGGCCCACAAGTGACTGTCCATCACAACATATTAAGGCCTCGTTTGATTCACATTATTGTAGAAAATGAGAATGAAAAATAGAGCCGTT
>CAIGRP010040157.1:0-11531 GCA_903798385.1 Fraxinus cuspidata
TTATTTCTTGTTTTAATAATTGAGTATTTCGTTTCTCACGTCGTGTTGTTGATCTGGGCCTAACACCTTGAGCAAAAAATCTGAAGAAACCTTTTCCAAGAATATAAGAAAATAACGAAATAAATTATATTAATCTCTACTAAACACTCTGTCATTTCATTATTAAAAAAGAAAAGAAAAATACAATATAAATCCAAAGCAAAAAAAATATAAAATCTTCATCTATAATACAATATATTGAAATTTTAACAATCAACAAAATAGAAAACAATGAATATATGTGTTGTAGAACTCCAAAAAACTTGATTAAGTTGTGACATAAAAGGTGATAAACACCACAATTGTACATATGCTTTATCTTCAATAGTCTTTTGCTTTTGCACAGCTTTTTTACCTTTTACACCATCAATATCAAGTTTCAAATTTCAATCTCTTATAAGTTCACTAAAGAGACCATTTTCAGAAGTAGTATCCACTTTTTAAAATCTTAAAATATATTTTTCTTGTTGAAATATCAATACACTTTAGAAAATTAAGACCAATTCCTCGATTTGTCCACATGAACCTTGTTAAGATAAAAAATAGCTAAAAAAAACATAATAAGATTGAATAAAAAATTATGAATTGTCATAGACAATAAAATCTATTATATGAAACATTGTTACAATCATAGGTGTTTTCCCTCGTTCACGTGCACAAGAAGATTCAAGGGTCTATCAGTATTACGCTCGGTAGAGTAATATTTTGTCATAATCAATATTGCAATTAATATATAGTACAATTTCATTATTGAATTTCACATATTGTAAGGTTCCACGATTATACGATTTTTTATAAATTATATTTAAGTGGTAAAGTGTAGAAAGACACAATTTATATCATGACAAAATTAATCGTTTGCCAACACGTAAATAAAGCTGGACTTTTTTATTTTGATAAGATCGTATCGTTTGTACAACAATGATGTATTTGAAATACATTAAACACGCCTCACAAAGTATTATTGTGACCGCTTGAAATAAGACTCTACTTGATTATTGAACATGTCATCTTTATTCTAAGGGGATAATGAACTTTAATTGCTATTTCAAATTCTTTGTGGTAATAACTAGTGAGATCTAATTTAGATGGTTAATATCTTGATGCTTTGGGAACCAAGAAGAAACAACAAGGAATAAGTCTTCAACTATTTAGCCGACAAATCATATCATCTTAATCACCTCACAATGACGATTAACTACATCCAAATTAACTCTTTTAATTAGGCATGGAAACCACCTAAAAAGTCCCTCAATGTTGGATACAACAACTACTAATTAAGCCCATTAAATACTCATCAAGTCTATTTGGAAGGCCATGTATAAAGAGTAAAGGGCTAATGCCTTTATACCATCGCTATAAGAGTAAGAGTAATGCTATTAATCACCACTGGTGATTAACTATCTCCAATAAATTTATCCTTACAAGGAGAGACTATCAACACTCTTGAAAACCTACATATTTAACTAAGCAATGAAGAATTCGATTGAGTAATCTCAATTATGAAGTCTACAAGACCATGGATGCGAGAAGGAGACAATAAAGTATCCAAAAGAAACAAGTAAAAAGTACGATACTAAAGATGAACTTAGCAATTCCTAAGGAACAATAACATTCATTACACTCCACAACATCAAGACTACTTCCAAATAGCTTAATTTTACAAATAAAAAGAAAAGAAAACCTGCATAACTTATATGACAAAGAAAACAGAAACTGGGAAGAGTCGATAATTATTTATCAGCCAAACTTGCATCAATCACTTCCACGAACTCGTGATGCGCAGTTAGTTGAGGAAAATGACCCATGGTGTCTATAATCTCCATCTTGCTTTCGCCCTTGATTTTGCTCTGCATGTATTTGGGCACAGAGTTTGGAACAACAATATCATTTCTTGTTTGAATGATATAACATGGGGTTGTTACTTTCTCAAGCATCTCTCGATAATCAATCAAGAAAACAGTTTTAGCCAAGGTGAGTGCAACTTCAGGTCTCATTCTTTTCAAAGAATTCGCTAGTTTTTCGACAGATTCAGGATCACTTGGATCAACTACGAGAGCAGCAAAGCTTGAAGTCCATTGCTCGTAGTTGGATTTAATACTTGAGAATATCTCCTCGACACCTGATAGTTCAAAGCCTCCTTCATAGTCTTCTAGGTTTATATATCTGTAAACGAGGTAGGCATTATGTTACCATATTATGAAAAAAAGGAAAATACATCATTCACTCCAAATAATATGATTAATTGTCATTAAAGGACAAAGAAGATATCGTGTAAACGAGAATAAAATTGTCAACGGACATTCCCTTTGCCAATAAAGAATACAAGAGAAGAGCTTGTTTTTGGAGGAAGAAGAAGACTGTCATAACAATGTGTAAGTTCAACGCTGCAGTGTTATAAATGAAGTCATCTGTTACTTGAAGAGTGAAGACCTTTGGCGATGCTTAAAGGCATATTTTTAGCTGCTAACTATGGAGAAAAGCCGGTAAAAAACCTGATTCTGAGCGTGACCATCACGCTGACATGACAAACGTAGAAGAAATTTGAACAGAAACAAGGATCAAATTTCTATCCGATGATGTGTTTTAATTAATTTGTACCGTTCTGGTTTGATAAGCTAGATTGAACGAATGAAACTGGACAGCTGACTCTTTTATAATCATATTCAATTCTATTTTGTTCAAGTTCAAATCTGATTTATTTCTTCTCCTAATCTTCGAAAGGAAATGGCAAAGAATCACTAATAATAACCAAGTTAGCCGAACCCACTGACAGTCTAATTAAAGAAAGAACTTGTACCAAAATGTAACTAGCACCTTGTTTGATGTCAATTTTTCAATTGGACACACTTCAATTTTAACCGCACATTTCAAGAGATCCGCAACTTTTCAACCGGATATTTCATCAAAAGCTTTGTCACACAGCCCCTAGATCCGAGCTAAAAATGGATTTCCATAAAAATTAATGAGCATATCATAACTAAAGCCTCGCCTCAATCCTTTTAAAGTAATAGAACCATAAGAGCATAAAATCTGAATATCCTTCAGAACTGCGGCCTATTAACTAAGTTCGAAGAAAATAGAACAGAAATAATATATACGCAACTATAACTCCCAAAGTATGGGAAATTAAATATAGTACAGTTTTTGAACCATTTACCTAGGAGAAGTTACAACCAATATGAGCTTGTGGAAAAGATCAGGTCTTTTTATTGAAGCAATGCATCCAATCATGCCGGACATGGAGTGTCCGACAAAAGCTGAAGATTTCAGTTTCATCTCTTCCAAAAGACAAATTAAGTCATCAGCATAAGCATCATAAGTAGAATATTTGTCAGCATCATAGAGGCTAGGATCTTTCACCGCACCAGAAAAACACCAGTCGAAGACTAAAACTTGGTAACGTTCAGCCAATAAAGGCAATACTTTGTCCCAAATGGACTGGTCGACTCCGAACCCATGTGCCAAAACAACTGTTTCTTTACCGGATCCCATGATTTTGGCATTCATGGCCGTCGACAAGTTTTGTATCACCATGTTTATTTGTTTCACTTTTCTTTGGAAGCAGAAGAAGAGAAAGGAGGCAATATGTTTTAGCTAAATGTTAAAAAAAACAAATGGAGATTACTTTTCCTGCGGTTGTTCAATGATGCTCTTTGGTCTCTCTTATATAGGAAACAAACTGAAAGCCAATCAGCAAAAAATCAAATTTCTTTACTGTTAAGATTATATCAACTTTTACCAGAACTGTAGTTTGGTCAAGGGTAGATTATATTTGACACCTGATAGTGAAGTCTCTATTTTCTTCTCAATTTCTTGCTAAATAATTTTACAGGATAATCTGTTACCAAATAAACTATCACCATGTTTTATGGTTATTGAAAAGTATTAAACTGGTTGTCCCGGGATTAAATCCGGGGTCAACCCAGCGCCGCTAGTTTGATCCGGGATTTAATCCTGGGACAAGAAGCAGAGCTCAATTGAAAATAAATATTTATGACTTTTTGAAATATGTGCTATTAAATGTTCATCACCAAACCTTATTTATACCACAATACAACTCAGAATAAAGATCAGAAGGCTCATTTGAATAAAAAAATAATTACTCCATGGTTAAGTTATGATCAGATCACGTCATAATTAGGGTTGGAAAATTCCAAACTCCACGTTTTCATCTATCTTATCAAACATGCATTAAGTTTTTAACGATTTAACAATTTATTTGCATAATAAATAATTAAAAATCAGAAATTACGGCACTAACACAGGCATGATTACCAAGGGATCTTTATTAATACCCACAGTTACTGAAAATCAACACGTTACTTTGAAAAATCAATTCTCGTTCTAGACACTTCACTAGGCACTATCCTACGTCATATATTATAGGAAGGTGTAATCTTTTTTTTTTTTTTTCTATAAAAAACATTCAATAAGTCAAGATGGTTCAATCAAGAATAGGCGTTATACTTTTATATCAGCTTTCTATTTTTATGGTGTGGAATTTTTTCATTTTTTTAAAAGAAAAAAGTTTCTTTTTGGCTGTTTTAGGTTGAAAGAGAAACAAAGCAAATTTAGACACGGCTCTTCCAATGTATTTATGGGTGGCATAGATGATGGAGGAGGAACATCTTTAGCAGTTAGGAACCTTTAGAGCTTGCTTTTGACCGTTTGCAGCTGGAATGCTAAGAGATTGGAACTATAAATTGTATTAAAAGGTGTGTCACATCACTCAAAATCTTACAAGACAAAAAGATAAATCCCCTGTTTTAAGGATTTTTTTTTTTTCGAAACTCTAACTTTTTTACGTACTCATTTTTTATCACACATTCGCCCAATAAAATATTATACACAAAAATTTAAAATTTTTCCTTATATTTTAATCACACATTCTCCAAAAAGTCATTGTTCAAAATATTATTTTATTAAATAACGACCATTAAACAAGGGCAAAGAAAGTCTAGTCCATCCTCCACACCTGGAGGGTCTTTTATATATCCTCTATTATATTTTTCATAATTTATCTTCGCTCTCTACATAATCTCTTGTGCACGTGCCCACAAATTTTTCAACCATTGGAGATGCTTTTCTTTCCATTTACATTTTACTTGCCACGTATACAACAATCCACATTGTTGCATTAGAGATACTCTAAGGACGGCAAAATTTAGGGCTTGTTTGAGCTCTATTTTTTTTAGAGTGCGTTTTAGAATAGTAGATTGATGAAAAATATGTGATTAAAAATAAAGGAAAAAAAGTTTGGTTGAGTGTAATATTATTTTATTGAAGAATGTGCGGTCGAAAAGAAAAGAGAAAAAAATGTATTTTGAAAAAAAAAAAAAAGATCAAACTAGGGCTTAATATGATGCCATACTCACCACAAGAATTTTTTTGTCCATTTCTTAATTTTCCTTATCAGCATGGCAAACATTCCTCTTGTTAGATATCAAGATTGAAGTAAAGGTTTAAATTTGAATAGTTTAAAAAAAATCCCAAAATCTCCCTTCTGTTTAATGATTTTTCTTAGTTCGACCCTCACCTCCTATCGCACCAGAACCAGTCGTTGATCCCTCCAAACCTGAGGAAGTAAGAGTAGTATACCCTTCAGAAGGGTAACTAGAATTGAATGAGTAGTTAGTGATGTACAAGAACAGATGGGAATTGTTGATAATTCTGGTATTCGGGGCCAAAGACATAAAAAAACACAGCCACACAGAAAAAGTTGTGATGGAGCCACATAGCCACTGCGCATTAACTATTTTCATACTTTTGACGAGTAATGTTATTTAGCAAAAATATCAGTCTTGGTGATATTAATACGACATTAAGCCCCCGGTTTGATAATCATTAATTGTGGAAAACAAAGTTTTGAAGTGTCTTTTTAGGACAATATGTAATTAAAAAGTAGAAAAAAAAATTTGGGTTTACATACAGAATATTTTATTTATGAATATATAAATATGTAGAAAAAAAGAGTTTGAAAATAATGGTAGTCAAATACGGGCTAAATGAAATGTATAATTAAATGAATTACTTAATTCTGTATTTCATTGAGTCATTACTTAGCGTTACGTAAATAGCATTATTCTACTTTGATTCCTTATTTTGAAAAAATAATAAAAATTAAAACACTAAAAAGGTTGGTTTTGTCTTGTTGCTATGAATGCTGCCGTTGGGATGCATCCAACGACCAGCTTTTCGCCATTATTGCAACTGGGTCCTACCATGTTTTATTAAGAACCAAGTCAAGGTGTGTGATGCATGTGCAGCGCATGGATTTGGGAGTGTGATATGGGATTGGATAGGCTCGTTTGGTAGACATTTGAAAAGACGAAAATAAATATAAAGAGGAGGCCTACCAAGTCGAATTCTTCTTTTAAAATTTTTGTGTCGTTTTAGACAATCTGGTATCCAAGGTATTGCACAATTGTTTTTTATGATGTAACTCATTTTACATTTATTGGTACTGGCGAACAAAATTTTAAAAAATAAAAATTGGCGACAAAATATTAAAGACATTTTGGCACGAATGTAAATGGACGAGAATATGAAATTTTGTAGATGAGAATGATTATGATTATAATCTAATTATAGTAAATTACGGAGTATGGTAGAGATGATTAGTACTACAGCATCTCTAAAATTACGGAGTTTTTTTTTTAATAGGCTAAGCTAAAACGTCCAATTAGGATTGATCCAATGGAACCCCACCCTACTGGTCTACTTTGAGGCTCAATCATTTCTAGTTTTCTGGAGCGGGTACAAACATGATATGACTGTCATAGTGTAAACTTTCTAAAAAATTGCAATTTTGACTACACAGCAAAGACGTATCAATCATGCTACATAAGGTTCTTACCGACAACACATGGCACAGTATCATTGGAGAGTACAGGAAAAAAACAGTTCAATCACATTTTGCCATGTCTGCTTCGATACACATTCTGTTAAATTTTTCCTATACTTGAAGCTTTATTTAAGGCTCGCGGAGGACACCCTACAATAGTTTGATGACAGAATTATGTCAAGGTGAATGAAAACAACATTTTTTTGAAAAGTTTGGCTTAAAACTTAGGGCCTGGTTGAGAGTTTATTTTCTTTTCCTTTTTTTTAATTGAATTTGGTCGATTTTGAGTGGCACAATTTATAAGTTGAGAATATCGGTCCTTACTAATTTTTTTGGGCACCGATTTTGGATATTTTAAAAATCACCTTGAATCGGTGTAATTTAATGTTGACCATTTTCCTCAACCAGTGTTATAAAAAAACTAGTCTAGGCATTGCCTAAACATCACCTAGGTTCAATACTCGGATAGAACGCCTCCTTAGGCGCTTTTTTTTTTTTCAATTCCTAAATGGCTATATTTTTTCATTCCACTCTTTCATCTTCCATAGGCGCGCTATTTTTTTTCTTTTTAGATAATCTTTTATTTGATTTTAATTTATTAATTTTTTAAAAAAATCTTTGTTTGACTTTATTTCAAGTTTTTAAATGACTTTATATGCACAAAAAGTAAAAAAAAAAAAAAAGAAAAAAGACTTTATTCGATAAAATGGTTAAATAAAGTTTTAGCTATGGTGCTATCTACATTATGTAATTATAATTTTGATATTCGTTATTTTATTGAAAATTTTGAACGCATGTATGAAGTTCCTATAAATCTATTAAGTAAGACCTTTCTAATTGAAAATTAAAACTGTGAAAAATAGCTTAGGTTTTGCATTTCAAAAGCTTAAAAATTGTATAAATTATTAAGTAAATATAATATTTTATAATTTTAGATGTTTGGTATGTACTGGTCAGAGTTGAACATGCATCACACATTATTTTGAAATACTTAATAAGTGTTGTAAAAGTAATTTTTGATATCAATTTGTTAAAAGGATTTTATGAATCTCAAACGAACTAAAAAAATAAAATTTTGGATATAAATTTAAGAGAAGAAAATTGGACTCTCAAAATCTTCTCTTAAATTTAGGATGCGTTTAGTTTGCATTTCTATTTTCTGTCTTCTGTTTTGAATTCATTTATTCGTTTTCTGTTTTAAGAGATTATTTTAAGATTGTAGAAAACGTGCTTGGTTTGTTATTCCGAAAAAAATGTTTCTCAAACAAAAAACTAATAAACGCTTATGGTTTAAAAATTCAGAAATAATTTAATGACATTTTTTTTTAATTACTTTGATTATTTAGTAAAACATATCAATTTTATGCTTAAATGTAATTATTTAGTTTTATGGGTATTTTTGTATTTGTGTAGGTTTGGTGTAATTTTATTAATTATTTCAATTTGAGAAATGCTTAAATTCATTTTCCCTATTCTGAGTTTTTTTGAATGTTTTCATTAAAAACATTCAAACCGTCAAAAAGTCATTTTGAGTTTTATGTTGTAGAACTTTCATTGTTTTCGAAAACACATTTTTTAAAATAATATACCAAACACGTTTTGAGTGTTTTAGGAATTGAAAACTAAAAATGATCCCAAAACAACAAATTAAACGCACTCTGATTCAAATTTTTTGTGATGATGAAATATTCTAAATGAGTAACTTTTTATGCTACATTTGGTATATAAGAATTAATTGTTAATATATGAATCAAACACCCATTAAAATTTCTAGATACATAAATATAAATAAAATAACTCTAAATTCATGTAATTCAAGATTCATCAAGTCAAAATTCATTGAGCCTAGAATAATATGAATGATAATTAGTTGAGAATTAATAACACAAAATTCATACACGATACACATTTTGTAATATTTATTACATATTGAAAAAATAAAATAAATTATTATTGAAATAATTGAATTGTGGTATGATTTAAATTTTCTAAAAAATGATTCCCACCTGATGTGATATTCAATATATTATAGATTATTTTAATATTAAATAATTTTTAGAATGATTAAAAATAATATGAAAATAAAAAATGCTTTTTTACGACTAAAGCTCGTCTAAATTTACTTATAAAATTTAAAACTTGACCTCTGCGTCTAGTTATATTTTACGCTTTTTAAAACACTACTCTCAACTCATAAAATTGGTGGATTTTGACCGCTTCTCACACTTTTCTAATATTACTTTCTATAAAATAATTATTTCCAACCAACGTATTTTGTTAAAATCTAGCTTGTAAAAAAAACATTAATTAAAAAAATATCAATAAGCAAAAAAAATGCTTTATAAGTAAAAAATTACTCATAAGTAGAAATTAATTATAAGACAAAAATTAAATTATAAAATATAAAAAATTACTTATAAGTGAAAAATTCACTTATGCGAAATAATTATTCAAAAGTATAAGATTAACTTATAATTATAAATTTCACTTATAAGTAAAAAAAATACTAAATTAAAATTCTAAGTAAATATTAAATTTTTATATGAAAGATTACTTATTTTTATAAGTAAAATATCATTTATGAGTAAACAAATTTCATACAAAATTATAAAATCGAAAATTTCACTAAAGGGCATATTTTGAAATTGATGAATAATAAGCTCTCAAGGTTAAATTGAACCATTTTAAAAACTGATGTTAAAAGCACTCATAATCGATACTTAAAAAAAAAAAAAACATGGTATAACACGTACCCAAAACTCCCAAGCAAGCCCTATCGATTGAAGTATTGAGTTAGTTATTGATATAATTTTTCGTTGTTAAATAAAATAAAATAGAAATATTGGAATATTAGTTTTAATAATTAAAAATTAATTTAATATTACAAACGAAATTTTGGTTTGTAATATTAATAAATACGTAAATATTTCAATAAATTAATTTGCAGACAGAAAATTTTCAATAAATAATTTAATTCAGTATAGATTTTAATATTAATGAAGAAAATCTTTATCGGAATAAAATCACAATTTTAATATTATAAATAAAATATAAAAGAAATCTAAAATTGTCGATAAAATATTAAAAGATAAAATTAGTGAACAAAGAATAAAAGCGTAATTGTCGATGATCAACGATAAAACACCATCGGTTATTCCTGAAGATATCACAAACGGTATACCATTGATAATTGTTAACCGATGTGCATTGGGGATAGCCGACAAATGTGCGTCAGTTATCATTGATGGCTATCAAAGATTCTATCCAATCACCAATAGATGTTATTTTTCTTTAGATATTATATGTGATTTTGTCTTTGGCATCTTTCTTTTAAACTCTTTTTTATGATTACTTTTTAAAAGATCGTCTTAATTATTTTGCCTAAAGCTCTCAAATCGTTTTAGCGGCATCTGTTTGAACCATTATGAACGCATCCAGAATGGCTCAACTCCAGCAAAACAAATATTGAGATCAAGTAATTGTATGCATTTCCTAGAAAATATATCAAATTTTTGCATGACAAAAAGTGATTCTCTATTTTTTTTTGTCTCATTGCGCTCTATAATCTTCTAACCATAGAGATATTCTAGAAGTTAATCTGATTGTTGTAAATGCAATCATTCATATGTGTAGGAATAAAATATAAAATATTAGATTTTGTTAAACTTACTTGAACTCCAACAAACTTATGTCCCATCTTAGTATATCGTAAAGTGGCCCTTCCCTAAAAAGCTCTAGCGAGCTCAACTCGTGTTGCATAATAAAGTCAAGTCGCACTCCTTACAAACTTGCCCTAGTAATTGGTGGAATTGTCAAAAAGTGTAGATAAAAATCGTTTAGACGTTGTACACAAGTCCCGAGGGTACATTTTGTTGTCCTTGAAATCAATTGACCCATACATCCATTTTTTGCAGCAAGATCTAGACAATGCTTACACTTGGTGGCAGGACGATCAAATCGATATCCTCTAGATGCATCCAACATTGGCAATCATTTGGAGATGGACCTCCTATACCGAGAAAAAAAACAAAAGTTAAAATTATACATTAAGAAATGAACACAAAATCACATCAACACAAATGTAGAATATAGGCTTTTTCAGGAACTAAATATGTGGTATTTGTGTTGTATAATATGATCTCTGGTTTGAGTAGTATAATCAAAGGTCTTGAGGAAATAATCAGTAACGTACTTAATAATTTCTTAACATATTCAAGTTCCCTAGCAACTTCATACTTGGCGCACTGTATTTGATCATGTCCAACTTAACACAGTCATAGCAAAAGATATCGAGAAATTGGTCTTGATTGCATTTCCAGCATCATAATAGCTACTCGATAAAACTTTCAAAATTGTTGCACTTTCAAATTCTCCATCAATTAAAAAAAATAAATCCTCTCAATGACATATTAGTCTGCTCTAGTAAATTTATATATATAAAAAACGCATTATTAACAAAGAAATTTACATTACCACAAGGAGCAATCTGATTTTAATAATCATTATTACAACAAAATAATGCAAAACCTTCTAATATAATCAAATGTGCGCTGAAGAATGATCAATGTGTAAGTGTTATGCCCTAAATCCAATCAACTTTGGATCATAAACACTTCTAATATATATAAATTATCGATACATATTT
>CAIGRP010040158.1:0-16414 GCA_903798385.1 Fraxinus cuspidata
GCATCCAAACCGGAAAAAACCCTCCGATCGGAAACCACCGCCCCAACCCCCACCACTAAATCCAAACAGCCGTACATCTCGCACAAATCACAAACCCCACAGTCACAGTCGCAGCCGCATCCACACCAATTTCAGCCTCCTCCGCCTGATTTTCATCAGCACCACCCCAGCCTTGTCGCTTCAACCTTCCTGCGACGGTAATATGTCAGATTTCGACATCGACGATGGGAAGGAGAGAGAGAGGTGATAGACAGAGAGATGAAGAAGAGAAAGGCGAGAGATGAGAGAGTTTTTAGACAGATTTCGACGTCGACAGTGGGAAGAAGAGAGAGAAGGAATAGACAGAGAGAGGAAGAAGAGAGAGGCGAGAGATGAGAGAGTTTTTACGGTTTGGGTAATTATAATTTAGATAGAAATGATTTAATATTTAATATTTAAAGTGAGATACCTGATTTCTGTATAAATAAACTTCAATCCTGATTTTTGAATTGAAAATTTTAAATACCTGTATGGGTGTAATTTCCTCATTAAATATTGATTCAATCTCCTTAAGCTGTCACAAAATTTTCTTCCCCAACAATGGCAAAAATTATTGGTGATTTGTAATAGGACAGTGGAGAGAGACGAATTTGGGTTTGGCTAAATATATTCATAATAAGTAGGGTACATTTTAATTGTATGAAAATTTTGTAACCTTTAACGTTATTACATTAAAGTCTCGAACTTTTTTTTGTCACGCTCTTATTTTCAAATTAAAAAAACTGTTCCCGATTATGATTTCTTTCGAAATTTTTCTTTAAAATATAATAAAAAGACTAATTTGCCTATTGTATTCTTAATTAAGCAAAACAAATAATAAAGTAAAAACACAGTTAATTATTTAACCCTCATTTTAAAGTACGTTAACAATATTTTTGGACAAAAATCATGATTAATGACAATTTTCTAATCAATGAAATGTTCTAAATAAAAATGTGTTGAAGAAAAAAAAGTTAATGATATTGGTGTGATAATGAATAAAGGTTAATGATCTTGAATATAATTAAAATGATATGTATTTAAAAAAAATGTGGTGTGAATATATCCACCCTTTGTGTTTAGTTAACGTTAAAAGATTTGTTTATATAAATAAAAATAACAATGAATGAGGTGGAAAAGTGAGTTTATTAGTCATGATTTATTCGGGGATAGCCAATGAGACATGGAGTTAGAACAATAGATGAGGACTCATCTAAAAAAGTTGCACATAAGAACCATGTTTAATTTCCAATTATGAGTTTGTAAAAAAAAAAAATACTGAATAGGATTAAAGAATAAGTGATAATTTGGTACGTTTGATCGCATAAAATTGGTTACGATTGAAAAAATAAAGTCATATAGATATTCTACACAATCGAGTCCAACATTCCGAACATATCATCGTCGCTGTTAACTCTTCATATTTTTCAAGATGGCAGGTGGGCTTCATCTAGAAAAATTAGGTAGTGTTGGGCTCAGCTTATTGGATGATAAGTCCATATCATAAAAGTCCATCTCAATAATGTCAACAACTTGTTAACGTGCATGGTTAAACTAAGGATTTATTTGAGAGATATTTTTTTAAAATAATTTTTTCACAAAATATTCTCAACCACACATTCTATAAAATTCATAATAGTTTCTACTTTTAACTACACAATCTCCAACCAAACAAACACTTACAAAGTTCACGTACAGTAAAAGTATATAAGTTAGATTTATAATCAATAATGTTATTACTAAATAGAGTTAAGAATGTATAAGTTACATATTTTTTACACAAAGGTAAAAATGACTCTACAAATAAGTCAATTCTTTTTACTTAAAAATGTGTAATTTACTTATTTGGAATGAAATTTCTAGTCCATTCATCCTGGATCTCTAGTACACAACGTTGATGGGCACATTGGGCTGCAAATTATCCAGCTCACCGGCCCCTCGGTGCATAGCTCAGTGGTGCAAATGACAGGAGTGAGGTAGTCTCTGCTGAACTGGCAGCCGCAGTGTGAGAGTTAGATTTTTTCCTTTTACAAGGCATGAAATTAGACTTTTTGCGGGTACCAGTATGACAGCTTTTGTACCCTGATCAGTTGAAGCACATCCCGCGATTTACCTCTTCCACAATGATCTAGGGACGGGGCGGTGGGGACCCTCAAGATTGGGTTCAACCTTTTTTTTTTTTTTTTATCCAGCTCACTAGACACCAATTATATCAACTTGTATCTTTGCTTATATAAATTAATTAATGTAAAAACTAACTATACATCTATAATAGGGAAAACTGCAGTCACGGTACCAAACATTTTTTTTAGTAACAGACTTTGTTCAAACCTTTTATTTGTGTTACTGTAGGTACCAAACCTTTAAAAAAAGGGAGCCCAAGTCCAAATTGACGGATTCCGTTAGTTTGACCTTAAAACTGTCAGTTGACCCCAGAAATTGAAACAAATAAAATAATTCTTCCCAAATAAGCTAAAGGTATTTTGGACATAATATTTTTTTCACATTAAATCAAAAATTAAAATAAAAAATCACAACCAACCCCCACCTCCTTCTTCCCCAACCCCCTCACTACCCAAAATCAAAATTACTCCAACCAATTGCCGGGCACCACGCTGACACTAACGCCAGTACTAACAAAATTTTTAGGTTAGGTGACATCTACCAAATATTCATCTCCAATCCACCTAATGGTCGCCCTCTTTAACCGAAACGTTAATAGCGGCTTGAAATTGGAAGTGCATTTTTTTATGAAATTGGTCATAGCATTGACATCATAGGGGCTTTAGATGATTTAGAATTCGACGGTGGTGGTGCCATGTGTTGGGTCCCACTCAAAGTGGACAAATTGTGGATCTTGGAATTTACATCTATCGCAAGTTTGGTGCTCAAATTCGATGGAATTTCTTCAACAATTGGATCAATTGGCTCCCTACCCATTATCAGCAGGCATTGAATTAGATTTTGGCTGGTCGAATTTGGTGGATTAAAGTCGTGGGACTCTTCAATTGAAATAGAGAAGCAGTCGTGCATTATTTTGGCTAAAAATTGTTTCATGAAGTTGGTCGCCGTGTGTAGTGGAATAAATGGGTGGTGGTTGGCAACCATCACCGGATGTGGTGCATTTTGGAAGTAGGCCTTGTGCAGCCTTTGATGAATTTTCATTGACTACTTCCTCAATTGGTAATGTTTGCGTGAATGGTTTGTTGGAGTGTGTTGAGGGGGCTAAATAGCCGGTGTAAGGGGCAATTTCCGGTGGCTTAGGCGGCAGGTTGAGGGTGGTTTGAAGGTGGTGAGGGAGTTGGGGAAAAAGAGATAGGGATGGATTGTGATTTTGTTTTTTGTTTTTAAAATTTTTGATTTAATATGAGAAATATATTATGTCCAAAATACCCTTAATTTATATGGGATGAATTATTAAATTTTTAATTTCTGGATCAACTGACAGTTTCTAATGTCAGACTAACGGAATCCGTCAATTTGGACTTAAGTTTCGATTTTCTAAGGTTTGATACCTACGATGACACAAATGAAAGATTTGGACAAAATCTGCTACTAAATGAAAGATTTGGTGGCTGCCATTTTCCCTATATAATATATTTAGCCTCTGTTTGCTTCAGCTAAAAAATAAATTTAAATTTAAATTAAAGTTAATAATTAATTTTAACAAAATATTTTATGAGATCCACAATTTTTGAACCATATATTCCTAAAATCTAATTTTTATCCAAATCAAATAAGGATTATGCGTCAATCAAGTAAATGTATTTCAACATTTTTAATCGAGTAACTACATTTTTATTGGATAACTTCATTTTGATTTGATTTCAATTAAGACAATTTTCTTCAATGATAGGAATAGATAACAGGACAATCAATAAATAATAATCATTACACTTATTTTTTAGTTGCTAACTTGAAATTAGTACAACTTGGATAAAATAAATAACCATCATCATTTATTAATGGTTATTTCTCTTAGTTCCTATGAAATAACATTAAAAATATTGTTATTCGCAATGAAAACTATCGGTAGTTTTTCTTGCGATATATGCTGGCAATTTGTGATTTGATACATAAATCAATAAAAAATAATGCACCAAATTACAGATAGCCGCATATATGTCACGTTGGAATGCATTACTCTCACAATAAATAGATTTTTCTTGGTGTTGCTCAGTTGACCAAATACCGAAGGGTGGACGGCGTCGATAAAACTGAGAATTTTCGCCACGGACACTTGGGAGTATTGGACAAATCCCGTAATTGATTCCTAGAAGAAAACGAAAAAAACAAGGACCAATGATCACAACCAAATACTATTTTCAGATGACACCCTCGAACCCCCCGTCTCTCCGTTATTAAAACTCATTGAATTTTCAGAAATCAATTATCCATTTTTCAATTTGGCAAATCACCCACCTTTTACGTTTACTTTCCCTAATTAATTGTTTCGTTTTCTATTTCTATTTCTTATCTCGTTTGGATACAAATTCTCAGTCAACGGATTTCTTTTCTCCATTCTTATTTAAATCCTGATCAAGCTTTAAACGTCTGAAAGTTGGTACTGATCTGTTTGTTCAAAAATCTTGATCAAGCCCACATAGCAATCTCGGGTTTTTTCTAAGATCATAGTTTACTGTGATTAAGAATCAAAATTTTCTGATGGGCTTGTTCTTGAATTTGCTTGGAATTCTTTAAACCTCCTTTTACCAGCATTCTGATCTGGGACAAGCTCGGATTATCTGTTTTTCCCAGAAATTTGAACGAGGTCATAAAGCAATTCTTCTTAAAATCGAAGTTTTACTGTAATCAAGAATCAATATTTTTTGCTGGGTTTTCATTTTTTTTTTCTGGTTTTCAACAAATATTTGGTTTTAATCAAAATTCTGATCCGTGATTAGCCCAGATTACTTTAGAGCTATGAATTTCAGAAGCATGGAAGAATTCTGGCCGTTTTATATGAACCAGCACTCAAAACCAGCCACAAGACGTTGGCATTTTGTGGGCACTTTGTGTAGTATTCTGTGCTTTGTATACTCAGTGTTTTTCAATTGGCGGTGCCTGATTCTCGCGCCTTTGTTTGGTTACTGTTTGGCTTGGTATAGCCATTTCTTTGTTGAAAGGAATGTTCCAGCAACTTTTGGGCACCCCTTTTGGTCTCTGCTATGTGATTGGAAGATGTTTGCCTTGATGCTTACTGGCCAAATGGATAGAGAAATCAAGAGGCTTGGTAAGAGGCCTATATTGCAAGCCTACTGATTTTAGTTTGTTTAGAAGATATATTTTAAATAGCATGTGAATCTTTCTATACTTTGTTCAAACTTTACATATTGTCTTTTCTGTTCTTTTAAATGGACTCGGTGGTCTTGTAATACTCTTATCATGAAGCTTGTAATTTCTTTATGTTTCAATTAAAGCTTTCAAGGGATTTCAATGTTGGACACACAAGCCTAATAATACTGCGCCCTTACTCCCTCGACCTAATATTTATATATTAAGCCTTGTATACATGTATTAGGTCGTCCTAATATTGCCGCATATAGATAGGATTATTTAGGGTGAGACAGAGAGGCATGAGATTACTGTAACACGATTGTAGTCTTTTTTCTTCTTCAAAGTAAAAATGTGGCGTTGAGTGGATTCAGACCGCGAACCACTATAATCTGCATTTTTCAGAATTCATTTCACTTAATATTGGTTTCTCCTGATTGGAATCTTAATCCCTAACATTCAAGTATAGCTGCTTTTAGGTTAAACTCGAGACCATATCATCTCCATTAGGGCTATGTTCATATGTGTTTATATGGAGTAAGCTTTTCTCAGCTTCAAGAATGCATTATGAAGATTTCATTTGTAATTTGAATTGGTTGTCGTTCTATAATCATTCGTCGATTTTAGATTTTTATGTCCTACAACTCACTCCTTGCCTCAGAGGTGATTACATCAGTAAACAGAAGTCTAGGGAATTAGACCAGCCTGCCTAACACAAAACAGTTGGAGGGAAGTACAAGAAAAATCTTGTGAATGATCCTCCCATAGCAAATAGAGCGTTCAATTCTGTTTAGATTCTTGAATACTCGCAGCGTGGTAATTTCCATTTTAACTCCAACAAGTAGTCCGGACTTGTGCTGGAAATTGCTCTTGTTCATTTCCCTGCATATCATCAGCCGAGAGAGAACCTCAAACGTGAGGTGTTGAAATTTTATCCAGGAAACATCTGAATCATATTTCTGTTGTGAAGGAGACCTTATATGGTGCCATTAACTTGTAATATATCAGCCAAATTTCTGCAGGAAAGGGGCAGGAGAAGAACAGATTATCCATTTTCTTATTACTCTGAACACACACAATAGTAGTACTATGCCATGATGGATGGATATATGTTTATTTCAGGACTTTTCTATAGAGTTGAAGGTTAACCACAGAAGGCTAAATCATGAAATTGTCTTCAAAGATTGAGCAAAAACGACATGGACATCTCTCTCTCTCCCTCCCTCCCTCCCCCTACTTGCTTTGCATACTCTGCATCAGATTTCAAGAATTTCTTGTCACTTTCAGTCACCCCAGATTCTTGTTCAATAACTAGATGTATATGCACTAAGCTTCAAGATAGTATTGAAGTTATGTTCTATTTGAGATGATGCCTAATTCTATACTTCTGTTGGGTGCTTCTGTCAGAGTAGGGTGGATTTAGAGATTTGAGAAATGTGGAGCATAGGTGGTGAAATCAACTGATCTTGAGGGGATGATGAATGTCTCTGTTCAATTGTGTAATAACTAATACTGTACAAAGTAGTAGACTGCTGCACCGTCTAAAGGATAAGATTATTACTTCTTTATGGTGACATGGGAATGTGGTAGTGCAGTAGTTGTGGACTGCCAAATGCTTTACTTGGGACTGTGAAGAGGGCAGAGGTGCTATGTGGATGCTATATGATTAAGCAATGGAGCATTCCATTATTGCATATTCTGATGGACATAAGCAAGGAAAATATATGCCCTCAAATTATATTGATCGCGACTCAAGTAATCTTTCTACAGATTAGATCGCTAAGGGTCCATTTGGCAGGACTTTTGGTTCTTGTAAATAAGTTTCATTAAAATGTTAAATTAGTTAGGGCTCATTTGGCATGGTTTTTGAAAAGCCAAAAAGATTTTTTGAAACTCAAAAGCTACTTTTAAACCTGCTTAGCTAAATTTATAAAAGTGCTTCTTTTAGTTAAAAGAGTTTTTAAAGAAAGTTAGTCCAATATAACTTCCTCCAAAAACACTTCCAAAATAGGAAGCTGTTTTAGAAATTAGTTTCCAAACAAAACTAAGGTAGTTTCCTCATTAAACTCTTCTACTATAAACAAAAGTAAATACAAAATTCATGTCAAACGAGCTCTTAATATTGAAAACTAAATTATAAAATACTTCTTTCCGAAGAGCTTTTAGAGTAAGCCATATTGGTTCAACTTCCTCTAAAAAACATTCTAATTAAAAGCACTCTTATAAAATTAACCACATGAGTTCAAGAGCAGATTTTGAATCACAAAAGCTCCTTTTGTCTTCTAAAAAATCTTGTCAAACAAGCCTAACATAGACTTTACTAGGAAACCACATGGTATTGGACAGCCATTATCCTATTGTTTATTGTTAAATATGTTAAAAGACGAGTTTTAGGTTTGATGTGTTCCTTGAGTTATGTTGAACGTGTATAGTTTTTGTTGGTCGATTAGTCGGTCATATTTTATTCTTGAATGAGATGCATGTCCGAACTTCTTGTTGGATGAGTTCAACACGGAGACGTAAATAAGTACCTCTTAGTGCTGTTAGAACATGACTAAGTTGGAATCTCTATTGGATGTTGATGCAACCAAAAATCGTACAGTTGATTTTTAAGTTTGATGATTGAGAATGGGTAAGAACAGAATCTTTCAATATCTAAAACAAAGGCGTAGAAGGTATGTCATCGTTGCCCCTCCAATGCTTAAATTATATAGGCTATAAACTGAAAATTATGTAAAAGCGTATCTTTATAATAAATTGAGATCATATATTTATAGAGATGGGTAGCATACTCCTAGTGGATTTAAACTAGTTGGAAACCCTTGATTTTAAGAGTCATTGGGTGTTTAGGAGTCGCACCATGTCGAGGAGTTGCTATTTGATTAATACTGTGCCATTGATGTTTGGATAAGGATGAAATCTGGTGATATAGTTTCAGCATGATAGGACAAAGGAGATGTAGCAGGTTCCAATGTTATATGAGGATAGGATGAGCCTTATCTCATGAAGAGTCCTACTGTGTTAAGAGTTGCAAGAAAGCTTAGTAGATACCTCGAGGAGACCCAAAATCGTGTTCTAAGAGTTGCTTTTCTCCCAGATGGTTGATCATTGTCCTCGGTATTTTTGCTTGAGCATATCAAGCTCGAGAACATTTAACAGATTCTTGACGTGACTAGCAAATATTAGTCGTCGGGATTTTACACGTCGGGTTTGACAAATTATGGCAATATCATATGTCATCCAGGAATGAATAGAAATACTATTGAATGTTCGTTCTAATCCCGAACAAAATCACATCGAGTATAGTCGCAATTGAACTATTACAGGTTTATCAAATCATCATCTTGTTATTGACCGACTGATCTGGCTCATGGAGTGGTTTAGATTCTATTAGGGGTAGGCATTTTTTCCCAAAATTGGTGGAACAGAACCGGTATCGGTCCCCCTATTAAATAAGTTGATTTTTTGACAATTCATCGAGAATCGGCCTGTTCTAGTCCAGTTCTTGGTATTGTCTTGAGAATCAGTGAATTCGCTTCTCCTGAATTTCTCTTTTTGCTTACATCGAGTTACACTAAATCTTTGAACACTAGACCCCAAAATTATTCTCACGTTAATATTTCATTTTCCATATGCTTCTTCTTTCCTTTAATGAGTAATCAAAATTCAAGTCTAAATAATTTTGTAAATTCTTTAGAAATTCATAAATTTAATACAACCCAATAGGAAAAAAATATATATTTGTAGTTCAATATTTCATTAGAATTCAAATTTTTCGTTATTTCCAAAGTGGCCAGGTAGCAAAAATCAAGATCCTTGAGGATTACTAAAGATAATCATGTTATTGTTAAACGAATTTTCTTAAAAATTATTTTTCAATAGAAACTTTATCGTTTATGCCGTGTTTAATAGTTTATCTTTTTTCCACCTTTATGAGTTGATCTTGAATTTTGAAGTGAATTTTCATTTGTCTCCTTGTTCAATTTTTATTTTTTTTATTGTTAGATTAAAAGAATAACAAGTGATTTCATACTCTATTTTTGTTTATTTTCAATTGACAAGTAATTTCATACTTTATTTTTATAATTTTTCAAACCGAATCGGAACCGATTGGTTCAGTTCCGATTTGATTCTATAGCTGGATATGAAATCAATGGTTCTATTTATAAGATTCTCATTGGCACTCGATTCGATTTCCTTTAGAACTAGACTGCGTCCACTCTTAGATTCTAGAATTTTACTGTTATTGAAGTACAAGGGCAAGAAACAAATACATAAAAGGCATGTTTGGCAAACCTTTTTAGACCGGTCAAGGATTTAAAAAATTCTATCTGATTCTCATTCGGTGTTTGGTTAGTTAATGTCAAAATTAAATTAATACTAACCTTCTTTATTTAACCGCATAAAATTAATATTCTATGTGAAATTGGGTTCAGGTCGTATTATTCACTAATTTATAAATTAAAAAAACGATTAATTAATGGAATTACATAAAATTACTTTAGCAAGTAAATAAGAGCCAAGAATTTCAATTGAAAGTAAAAAAAAAAGTTATAACTAAAAACGTATAAGCAAAAAAATGCAATGATGGATAAAAAGTTACTTTCAAATGAAAATTTCATTCTCACATTAGAAAAAAAAAATTGTACACAAGTGAAAAATTCATTTATAAGTGCAAGAAATTCTAACTGTTGTTATCAACTATACAATCTCTGATCTCAACCAATATAGGACTACCTGTTTATCCTAAACACGACAGCAGTTTGTGTCAAAGAAACAAGAAATTGAATTTTTCGTCCCCACAACGAAGATTGCCACAACCAAGTCTTCAATACGGTTGACATTTTTCTTTCATTCACATAACAATAACATTGCAACTACGCGAGAACAGAGGAATACTCGTTCAAGGAAACCCTTCAATACCGAGGAAGCTATAGAACTTAAAGTCCCTGTCCTAAAAAAGCTACATTCTTGACAACTAAACAACTAATAAAACAGAAAAAACTAATCGGATTGATAGACATGGTGAGACTATTTGCTAATTCCTATGAGAATAAACGTAAGCCCTCGTGCGAAGGATCACTTGGAAGTGTGCCAACTACTAGATATTTCAGCACACGTCACGACCTTGTAACTGGCAATGCTGTAGATGATCCTTTTGGATGACATTACCTTGTACTGTCAAACTTTACAGCTATAAAATCCCAGAAACATTTGCACAGCTAGCTTCTTTTGATGGAACATCTTTCACTTATTGATATATATGTCACCTGTGGGCTTTGTTCTCACTCTGTCTCCTATCTGCATACGTTGGCAGGGAAATGATCTCATTGATTTCGTTCAACAAGATCTCCTCCGTGATATTGTCATTTATGCTTTTCATCACCTGTTTTAGTTTTGGGAAACACCATTACAGGGTCTGATAGCAGATGAAGAATCTGGAGACAATATATAATGATTATGGGATATAAACATACCTTCCTGTAGGTGTTAAAGTCATTTGGGGTCCCTTTATCTAGCCTCACCTTCATACACACCCACACGTCTTCCTCAGAATTCCAAGAACACTCGATAATGTTTCCCGAGTAGATCGGGGTCAGACACATCTATGACCTCATTAAAAAATTGATTAGAGGGAGAATTGCTAGAGGATGATAAAAAGAGCAAAAAGGGGCTGAGGCAGTAACAACAAATCAGAAGTGAAACATTAAAATGACATGGATGCAATTCATCATAAACAAAGACAGACCCATTCTAACATACCACACAAAGTTCCAGTTAGCTGCTAATTAGCATGTCTGCATCGCTAGTGTACAAAAGTTGTTTTAAAATTAAATTCATTTGTTCTATATCATCCAGAAAGGCTGAATTACGTGCATATTGGGCTTGCAGTAAAGGGAAATTGCAGTATAAACAATCATAAATGCTGACCAACGAAAATCCTCACACATTCTTGTTTCTCATATTCTAAATTTTAGAACCCAGCAACGTACATATTCTGGAACAGGAAGTGTGTGTCTTGCAAAAAGCCCCACCAAAACATGCGAGTAGGACTATCAAGAATGCTTGAGCTATCACTTCAGAACCTGAACTACGAGATGCAGGAGGCGAGGATAGGGGCAACAGGGTTTTCTTCAGCCATACAGGGCAAAGAAGGCACTAGCGAGAATGGAGGAAAAAGAAACATAGAAGCACAAGACTTTGAATATTAGTTTTCACGTGAACTTAACATCAGTGCATCAAGTCATAAATATTTGTTTATATTTTTAATGTCACCGTACAAATTGGTACACAAAACCAGGGCAATCTTTCCATTACTATCCATTCCTATTTCACTTGAATGCTTGAGAAAATTGATTCCACCTCGTTCTATAACAAGGATACATCCCCAGATGGCTGAAGTGACTAAGACTGTTGCTTCGACTCATAAAATTACTTGAGAACTTGCATTTGGTTTGAAAATCCCATGCCAAATTAAAAATCCATGAAATATACAGAAAGAGTAACATAATTGAGTGAGGCATCAGATGAGCAAATGAAACTCGTATAGGATAAAGAATATTCTGCAAATTTAACATAATGCAGAAAACACAGGATAGAGATCGCATGATATGAAAGAATATGCCAGTTTTAAAGATCAATTATTTTTTGTATCTAACCAATGATCTCTTTGTTGCATATCTCAAATGAACGGGGACACACATGATAGAAGTTCCAATTTTCTGTTGCAAGACACTTTAATTTCTGTATTGTTACAATGCAAATTAAGACTCTTGCACAGTGCATAAAATGCAAATGCTGGTCTCTTGATTGGAAACAGTACTTTTTTCATCCCTAAACAGCGATGGCAGTGATAAGCGCATTAAAAATAATTGATAAAATCACTACCAGGAAAAACAACCCGATTCCCATCCATCAGTTTCTTCTTTCCTCACTCGTATAGATAAAGCGGCTGTCGGCTGTCAACCATCTGTAAACCAAAAAAAAAAAAAAAGGAATAACAAAAGATGATGCCCAGTGTATTACCTGTACTCAACTATAATGTAAACACAAAAATACAAATGATCAACCAAATTTTTAGATAGGAAGCGGGATATAAGAGAAATCATAAAATTGATAACCACCTCAAAGAGAAAATCTACCGAATTCTACTCAGGGTATTTCCACTTCAAGAGACCCTCATGTGTTCGAGGAACATAAGGATCATCCCAGCCCTGGAGTACAAAGGCTACAGTCATCTATTTATTAATTAATGAGCAAAATATTCAAAGATATCAAATACTCTGATCACATACCACAATACAGTGTACATAGCAACCTCGAAGAAAGATAGGCAATAATTACATTAAAAAGGCACAGGTAGTGATAAAAATTACAAGTTGAGAGCTGAGCAATTAAATTTGCTACTGGCCCTACAATATTGTGTTTTCTCAGTAACAACAATCTGATGATCCTTCACAGTGGAAACTTGTTTCTTCTATTTTTCCTGATTTGCACATCAGCAGAGAGACATTATTGTAGAACTATGCAATCAAAGTAACTTCTCATACATTAAATAATAATCAAGAGCAGCATAATAAAATGCTTCTGAAAACAAGTTTTCAATGTAACTGTCGGTGCAGGCACCTGAAAATAAGACCATCTGCTGCATGTGATAGCTTTGGAATAAATCCCCTCAAAAGTTTTGTGACAGTAGACAGCATCCAAAAGTCCTTCCTTCTTACCTATGAAGCTTTGGAAGATTAGAAGATAATTCCATCATTTTGAGAGAGAAAGAGAAGGGGGAAAGGGGGAGAGTTGGAGGCAGGGGTAGGGGTAGGGGTAGGCGACGAAAGGATCAATAGCTATAATTCCTTATGACATACCCTAAATGGTTCCATGTCATATCTATAACAAGGATTTCTGGTCTGATACATATTTTGCCGCTCAGTATTCCGAGGTCCAATCACTTCCTTTTCAAGCATTTTCCAACATTCATTAAAGGGCCACTGCATCCGATTCACATACCACAAAATCAAAGTTTGAATTAAGAACGTAGTCAGGTACAACCATTTACAGCTATAAAAACCAAAAATGTTTAAAAGAATTTATAATTGGGGAAGAAAACATAGAAGGGCAAACTATAGTCCAAGGATAAGATTGTTAATAGCTATAAGTAACGGTGAAGCCATTTGCATGTAACAATCGCAATTGTATAAGAACTGAGATGAAACAGGGGAAGAGAGAGAGAGAGGAGAACTGAGAGAATATCGTACTATATTTAATAATGAGTGTAATTAAAACCTTCGCATACCCTTCTTTATACAAGGGTTTAACTTAAACTAAAGTAAAAACTTGTTCCAAGAAATAAAATAAAAACTAAGAATATCCTTCAAAATGCTCCTAAATTCTTTTCTTAAAGTAAGCATCCAGTCTTGGCAAGTCTTCCCCAAAATATCTATTACGATCTCTATCAAATAATTGGCAGCCTTTTCTCCATCAAGTAAATACTGCCCTGATACACAACAAAATTGCCCCTTATAGACTATCAACAACTTTCCAGGCTATGCAAATTATTAGACCAGAGGCAATAGTGTTGACAAGTTGATGACTGATTAGTTGCAAGTTAATTGAAATGTGTCTTCACGAGTATCATTGATTTCATTCGACAGCTAAAATAGTGATCTTTTTAGCAACAATATATGACCTCTGCGGTACTATATCTTGAAATTATATTCAGCATAAATCAGCCCTTTCACTATAATTCTGCAAGAAGAAAGCAGAACAGTGAGAATGTATCTCATATATCACACGTTAGGTGATGTAGAACATGGAAGAAGCAAGGAGGAAGAAGCCTGGAGAAGAGAAGGGGAAAGAAAAAAGCGTGAAAGAATGGGGGAAGAAGAGGGGAAGAGAGAGAAAAACGCGGCAGCCGCCAACGCATTTTATTCAATTATTTCATCAACTAATTCAATCAACAATGAAAAATTCAATAAATAGCAAAAACCTAGCTTGATGGGATTGGGCCAACCGGCTAGTACAAGCCCAATAATAAGAAACATAAATTATAAGTCCAATAACAGTAACAATAAATCTCAATCTCGATGATGTCCGCATCAACTCTCCCGGGGTGGGAGAAAACTCGAACCCGAAATAAATCTCGATCTCGATGATGCCCGCATCATTAGGTTTCGACATCGTGCCATCTAGAAAATAACCAAGGAAGGATGCAAATTACAAGTGATACGGTGTTTCAGAGTTAAGATCAATCAACTCGACTGAGAAAAGGTTGTGAACTTAAGTATGAACTTGTTGATAAGATGACAAACGAAATTAATGCTCTAGTCATCTTTACCACTACCATAAACCCTCCATCACTGCATCTAGAAAAACAGACACTTCCTCTTCCTTATTGTCAAGATAATACTTTTTTGTAATATTGCTTACGAATTAGATTCTCAACTGCCAAAATGTAAACAAAAATTTTAACCCAAAAACAATAGAGAACAACATTTTCTGGGCAGTAAACTACATTAGTTTTTTGCCAAAGAAACAGCATTGTAAGGAGTAAAAAAACTGTAACAGCTTAACTAAGAGTAAAAAAGGAAAAACAGAAGCAAAGAAATTCAATTTTCCAATTTTCTTTGTTCTCGTATTTGGTTGCCAATTTTTGCCAAAGAAACACACCTTAAGCAGCAGGCATGAACTTATTCCCTGACCAGTAGAAATAGAAGAGCTAGGCAATGGAGTGAAGTCGATATCTGAAATGAAAGGCTCTTAAGACTCTTGTAAAACTATAGAAATGGTTTACAATGTCGTCTAGTTAACCATTAATAATGTAGCAACGATACCCCTAAATACACAACCAGATCAGCAACACAGGATAGAGTTGCTATAGCCATTAGAAAGATACAGTCACGAGTTTCCAAGAAGAATAGCAATTAAACTCAAGCTTTACATTGCATAACTTTATAGTTTACCTCTACGATTGACACCTGATTAATTGCCATCATATCATAAATAAGATATCTTCTTTCTTTCTTTTGTGAATCAGGCAAGGTATCAAGTATCATCTCCCCATCAAGTAATGTGAAATGGTGGACTTTCTCAGCCAGTCCCTAGCAGAGAGACATCAGAGTATTAAGAGAAAAATCATCGACAAGAATAATTTCAATCGTGAAGCTATTTAAAGCTGAAAATATCCAGATAGCGAGTAAGCATGCATACTTCATTGCTGAGTCTGCAAGGGAATCTCATTTGAACTCTTCGAAAAACAAAATGCCCATCAATTAAGTAACACCGGTCCATAGTTATTAACATCATATATCGTGTTCCATCAGCTTTCCATGCGGCATAATAGTAAGTTTGTCTTAATAATCGTAAGTTGTCCCTGGACGGAAAAGAAAAATGAACTACAGAGTCGCAGATGATACAATTGAAAACAGAACATATACAATGTACATAATAACCTGCCAGCTACCAAATTCTAAGTTGATTCAATTAAACCAGCTTTTCCCATCAAGATGCAAAAGTTATTTAACAGCAATATCTTTACAGATGTACAGAATATCAAGTACGCTACTCATGTCCATGGGCAATGCAGGCCTCCCTGAGTAATCAAGTATGAAAGCTAGTCAAAAGAGTTGCTGGGATGAATTTTAATTCTTTGTTTTCTTTATCACCTATCCTCAATGAAAGATTAAATCTTGCGGTACTTCAGTAAGGTCTATGAATGTCTGGACAGAATTTCGAAGTTGATTGATTTTCAGATGAATGGGAATGGGAATGAGAAAAGGAGTTCACTTCCACGTGTTTTGTGATTCCATTACCTTTCATATGTTGCATGGTAAAATGACTCTTCATTTAGTAGTTCAACAAGCTGGAACAAAAGTTCATTTTTAGTATTCACAGTAGAATGACATTTGAACTCAAGAGCTTAGTTCTTTGCACTTTGGAATGTACCGGGTGGCATGGCCGGTTCTGTGGTGAGGCGGATGAGGCCTCAGCCTTGGGCCAAAACTAGAGGGGGCTATTTTTGGCTCAATTTTTTTTGTTTTTTTTTTTTTTGTTTTCAAGCAGGCCCAATACCCTATGGGCCTCATCTTTGACCCAATTATAATTTTTTTAAATTACAAAATGGAAA
>CAIGRP010040159.1:0-12845 GCA_903798385.1 Fraxinus cuspidata
TGCTACTGTGCGCAGGAAGGAGCTTACGTGGAACCTTCTTCTGTTGGCCACGTGTCGAGCCATTTTTCGAGGTCAACAACATCTATTCGTGTAAAATTAAAAGTCATTAAAAAGTTAGGGAGTGTTTGTTTTGCTGTTTTTAATTTCTGATTTTGCTGAACATTGAAAATGTGGGGTCTGATAATTCTGAAAATGCATTTTTAAGAACAAGGATAGATTTATAACATAAAAATTGAAAAGTATTTTTGATATTTTGAGTGTTTTTAGTGAAATTTTTAAATAAAATTTTAAAAATGAATTTTATATGTATATACAAATTTTAAAATATTAAAAAATAAAATTCCAAAATAAAATTGAGAAATTTTAAAATACAAAAAAAAATTGAAAAAAATAAAATTATAAAAAAATTAGCAAAATAAAAATAGTTGAAGCTTTAATGATTATTTACATAAAAATTTTAAAAATATCTAAATAAACACATATAAAAATATTTTTAGTTCACTTCATTAATTTTTATTTTTATTTTTTAAATTTTGAACTCAATTTATATTTATTTTATTTACTTCTGTAGAGAGAAAATATATTGTATGATTTACAACTTTAAAATGTTTATATTATTTAATAATATATTAATATAAAATTGTTTTTTTTTTTACCGAATAATAAAATTTCATGGAATAAAATGTTATAAATTAATTTTTCAAAATTTCAAACCAAATGTGTTTTCTAATTTTCCATTTTAAGAAATAATTTTTCAAAATGACAAATCAAATGCATTTTTAGTAATTTGAAAATAGACCCTCAATGCAAAAACTGAAAATTGAGACACAAACTAGACGAGCCCTTTCAATTTAATTCGATTAAAGTCTAACATTAATTTCAACCACGCATTCACTACTCCGACCCATTTATTGTTGACCTATGAATGATGATCTATAAAATCCTCTCACATAACCTGTTTATTCACTCTTAAACTCACTAATATGATATTCAAAACGGGGTAAGATGAGAAATGACTATTTGGGTGGAAGTTATTCAAATTTTTGCATGCCTTTCTTCATCATTGGTATGCTTGTTTATAGATTACTAGTTAGGTTTTGAGGTAAATTGGTCTTTTTAGTTGGTGACGTATGGCAGCTATTGATTTGTTGTCTTCTAACTATTTTTGTTATTTGCTCACATTTTATTCAGAGCTTAATTCTTATATTTTTGTTAAAGTACGTTAGCTCACATTATGCACTTACGGTTACTCGTGAGGGTTCGCGCTTTTGAATGCTTATCAGCTCATTTTTGAGTTCACATACATTTTGGCTCTTCAAAGTGCTTGCTTAGATACACAAACTCACGAATATTTTATTGACAACAATTAGTCTTTAAATTCGAGTCTGATATTGTAGACACTTAGTTCTAATTCTCTGTTGAGCGAGCTTAAAGGTTAATTCTTAATTTTTTTTTTATAAATATTTTAACGTCCCCATATGTAGTAGATGAACCCAAAACCTCACCCTACTTTCTTGTTTTAGCATGCTGATAATGTTGGATAATCTAATCCATAATAGTTCTAGAAATTTGAGCTTGACTATTCATTTAAGTGGCGAACTTGTGGTTTGAAGCAAAGAATATATTGTAACTTCTAGTGCATTAAATCGCATTGAACACGTTGATAAGCTAAAACGTCTCCTTCATAATTTGCATTTTTAATATGTCTTTCAATGTATATGCTTCTCTATGCTCGTGAGGTATATGCTTGATCTGGATCATTTGTTTGAATGTTGTCATTTTGTATTCAAAGACTGGAATCATTTCATTTTTTGATGATCGAGATTGAATCCGTTAGGATTCAATGGTCATTTTAACTTTTTAAATTTATATATATTGCGTTATTTATCATTACTTTTCTTTCCTAAACACAAAAAATGGTCTTTCGTTTCTTTTTTAAGATTATCAATCATTTGGAAAAATCATGCCATGCAGGGGCGGATCCAGTAAATTTTTTAGTGCGGACGGCATTAGTAAAAGTAAAAAAAAAAAAACATTATAACACAAATATTATACTAAAATGAAATATCTTACAATTGTTATTTATGAGTTTTCATACTTTGATATCTTTGTACAATCACCTCATTATCAATCTTTAAAAAATATTTTTCTTCACGTAAACAAGAAGACTATCATTCATCAACTCATCTCATTATCAGCATTGCTAGGTTTCAAAATTTTCCCCAAACTCAACCATCCTACACTCTTTATTGGTTGAGAATATATTTGGCATACTTGCATTAAAATTTACTTTCATAGTATAGAGTTCAAAGAAGAATTGAAATTATGATTTCACTTGCTATTTATTTTATCTAGGTTTTCACACATTTCCATAAGACACTATCACTATGCACCATCAAATATCTCATTCTCAAAAAAGTGATTAATGCACTAAGCTTTGTTGCACAATGTATCTACAGACTACAAGAAGCCACTGCAATAAAATTACAAAACTTTCGAACTACAGGAAGGCGGAAGCCACTGCAATAGAACTACTGTATTGTTACACAGTGTATCTACAGTCTACAGGAAGGCGGAAGCCACTGCAATAGAACTCAAAAAAGTGATTAATGTAGTGTAAACTTTAGAACTACAGAACTGAGTGAAGGCACTACAATAGCAACAGAAAAATCAATAGCAAATGACGATACCAATGAAAAATCAAACGACGGGGTAGAACCGTAGAAGAAGAAGATTAAAAAAAATATTATCCGATAATTATCTCATTCAATTGATACCCACGGCATCACTTCTTCAATTTCATCGATTTCATGAATTTGGGACCTTGTTGTTTTGGTGAAAATTGGGGATTTCAATTCAAATTTTTTTAATTCTTCGTGGGGGAGTCCAGAGTCGGGGACGTGAGAGGAGTTGAATCAATTGGGATTCTTGGTATTGGAATGGATTGGGCATGCTTCTATCTTACAATTTGGGCCAATTTTATTTATTTATATTATTATTATTATTATTATTTTTTTAAGTTAAATCTAGTAACATGTTGCTGAAAAATTTGGGGCGGCCCAAAGTCCAGTGCAGGCACTGGGCCTTCATTGAGTCCGCCCCTAATGCCAATCGGCGTGCACTGGCCTTCATTGGGTCTGCCCTTGATGCCACGTGATGTCTTTCCAAGGTAATACTCATGATGGTGTTGATTATGTTTTACCATCACTCTTGTTGACTCCACCGTGTTTTTCCTTGGTATGTTCTTTACTGTTCCTTCGTTCAGGAGATATGCGATTCAATGAGCCTTCAAGATTGGAATAGTCCCTACTTGCAACATTATCAACTTATAACTAGGATTAAGAAATCGGCAAATTTGTCATGTTTCCACATATTTACATTTGGGAAGAATCAACAAATTTGGCAAGCTGCTGTATCATGGGCTATCAGACATTCGAGTTCCACTTTGTCAAACTCGATTCTGCCAAATCGTTTTTTAGAACATTGTTTTAGGCATTAATTTGTCAATTGGATAAAGTATATCTTCGTTATCAGTCGGATCAAGATTTACCAAAGCTACTTTATTAATAATTTTTTCTCAAGTACATGCCATTTGAAAGGTGTTTGAGGGATTCACCACTTTCATCTATAAGCTTATATGTTTTTGGCTCAATTACTTCGACTATAGGGTATGGCCCTTCCCATTTCGGGTATAGCAATCATGAACCTATTTCCGTGTCTACAATAAAAGCTTTCGTCAACGCCAAATCTCCTACTTTAAAATATTTTCTAGAAATTTGGAATTGAAGTGTCTTTCATTTTTCTTTTATATATTGCTAATTTCATTTGGGAAGCATTTCGTTTTTCTTCCAAGAGGTCTAAACTCTAGTTCATGGCTTCTTCATTTTGTTCTCCATTAATGTTTAGTTTCCTTGCCAAACTCAAACCTATTTCCACAAGAATCATAGCTTCAACCCCATAGGCTAAGCAAAAATAAGTTTCTCCTGTGGCGGTTTTGGTGGTAGTATGGTATAACCACATAATTTGTGGTAATTTGTAGGTTCGTAATTCCATTGTATTATCATGCTTTCGTCTTATGATGTTGTTCAATGTTTTGTTTATTGTTTCCACTTGTCTGTTAGCTTAGAAATAATATGGAGTGGAGAAGTATCTACGAATTCCCAATTCTCACATAGCTCTAAATTTTTTTTCTGGGAACTGTATACCATTATCTAATATAATGGAGTTTGGTACTCCGGACCAAAAAAATGATACTCTTCTAGATGAACTTACAAGTATTAGCCTGGACGATGCTCGTAAAAGGTTATGTTTCTACCTATTTGGTGAAATAGTCTACTGCTACAATAATATATTTCATATTAGATCTTCTTCTAGGCAAAGGTTCAACAAAATCGATACCTCACTTTGCAAAGAGTCAAGGGCTACAGGTGGCAGTCAACTCTTGTGATGGTTGTCAAGGTAACTTTTGGCATCTTTCACAATTTCTAGCAAACTTATGGCATCTTTCCTCATAGTTAGCCAATACTGATTTGATTCCCACATATGCTCTCGTGAATTTCCCTCATTACATATATTGCTTAGTCATCATTAACACATCTTAGCAAAGGGAGTGTAGGTCCTCATCTGAATAAAAGTAGTACATATCTGACTGGTTTTATTTGCAATTTTCTTGCCTCTTTTTATTCTCAGGGAATGCTCCATCCTTTAAGCATGATATAATCTCTTGTATCCATTAAGTTTTCCTTATTTTTCTAATTAAATGACGGGGTTGAAAATGATTACACCATTATAGTTTGGACAATGCTATATCTACATCCACTTTTTTATCTAATATTTTACCTACACTCATAATAAGGTGTGTGGACCACACATTTGGGAATTTTTTTTATTTATATGGGTCCCACGCGCATGTGAGAGGGTGTATCATTTTCGGCACAAAAAATCAGTATAAATGGAATTGTCCTTATAGTTTTGAGTAGCTCTACATTCTTCTTACTTGATAATTTTGATAATGCATCTGCATATCCATTTTCTTCCCTAAGGATTTGCGAGAGCTTGAATTTACTGAGACGTAGTGACAATCCATGACTTTGGTAAAGTATGTAGCCGTTATTTTATCCTTAGCAACGAACCTATCATTGACGTGATTTACCATTAACTGCGAATCACTTTTTACCTCAATCTTCTGAGCATGCATTTCCTTTGCCAATTACTAACTAGCTGGTAAAGCCTTTTTTTTCCCTATATTGTCCATATGCCTTGAATGTGAACCTAAATGCGCAATTCAATTTATGTAACTTATTGAAATTATCCCCACTTGAGCACCACTTTCTCCTGATGGTTTGTCCACAGCAGGTCTCATGTTCAAGTTCAATTTCAAGAATGGGGATGTCTAACGGTTTAGCCACGAAATATGCTAGCAATTGTGCCTCGATCGTGAATCAACATTTATATTTTATCTAGAATTTTCCTAATTTTACTGCCCATTTCGTCAACTTTCCTGACGCATCAAGTTTTTGTAATACTTGCTTGAGTGAAAAATTGGTCAATACCTCGTCACTATGACTTTGGAAATAAGGTGGGAGTTTTCGCGATGCTACTACTAAGGCAAGAGCTAATTTCTCCATATGAGGATATCTAGCTTCAGCATTTTGTAGAGCTTTACTTTTGTAATATACTGGCAATTGTCGTTGCCCTTCTTATCTTAGTAAAATGGAGCTTATTGCTACCTTAGAAATTGCCAAATAGAGAAATAACTTTTCTTTATTTAGTGATTTGGCTGACAATGGAGCTTTTTCCTACATGTTCCTTCAAGGTCTGGAAGGCTTGTCTGCATTCTTCAGTTCATTCACAATCTTTTTTTATCCTTTTAATGTTTGAAAGAAAGAAGAGCATTTTTCCGTAGCTTGTGAAACAAATTTGTTTGAGATTGCGACATTTCCTGTAAAATTTGCAGGTTGAGTTTCATCCGAGATTTTCAGAGTATGTTAAAAGATTCTTCTACAAGTTTCAGTGATTTTCAACCCGAAGGCGCATGTCGTTGATATATACCTCTATTGTTTTGTCTATATGATCAACGAACATTTTATTTACTAGCCTTTAATAAGGGACGTTATCGTTTTTCAATTTGAATAACAAACGGTACAGTCCTCGGTCTGTCGTGGAGGTAGTTTGCTCAATAAAAAGTGTAATTTTGCATCAAAAATCGTGAAGAATTCGTTCATTTAGCCCTGAATTTTTTTTATTTTCTAAATGAGATTTTGCTAGATTTGATGCTGACATGTACAATAAAAAAAAATGAAGGCCTACAAAACAACAATTTGAATTGGCGGAGTAGGGTAGACACACATTTTATACAATTTGTCGATTTTACCCCCCTACAAGCCTATCCAAAGTACCGAAATACCCCTCCCAAGTATATGCACCAAACCAACCCCTTTCCACTTACATTAGAGGGCAAAATGGAAAAGAAACTAAGAGCCACAAGTTTGATTTTGAATGTTGTCCGAGAAAGCCTACACATTACATTAAGAATAATGCTACAATTAAAGATGAAATTATGTGATTCATTTAATTAAATTTGTAATTTAATGACACTAATGTTGTCATCTATATTGATATTAAACACCAAAGATGCTAAATAAAATTGCTCTTATATTAAAGAATGTAAATGGACCCACGTTACTGCAAATAATTGATTTTTTTGGAAGATCAACAAGATCAGACAAACACATAACTTCGACAACCTTATCAAAACGTTCCACTCGTTACTCCAATGACAAATTCATGTCTAGTTTTGATATCAATGGATATGAATGCAAATTGTTTGTATTGAAATATAGAAATAAATTATTATTGTGGAGTCTTACCTCCAAGTTGAGTTTTTGAGGAACTTTAACTCCCAAGAATAAAAATGCGAAATAAATTCTTCAAATACTTATACAACATAAAATTGAATATCTGAATTCAAATACATACGAAACATAAAATTGAAAAATGAAATACAATTGTAACTTTTAAAATTCATGATCTAAAAGATCTATCTTATCACGTGTGCATATAAAATCTTCCGCAGAAGACTTTCTCGTTTGGCGCACATAGGCCTTGTTTACATCCATAAATTTACAACTACTCAAATTTAATTTTTGCACATTTACTCAGATTATAATAAAAAATTGGATTGAAAATACTAAAATTTTGCTCAACGCTGCTAAGATGATACAAATCGTGCATAAAAGTTAAAATAATAATTAAAAGTTAAACATTTATCATTTTAACTTTTAAGCTTGTCGGTAGGATTAGTTTCCTCATAAACAAAGAAGTCGTGATTAATGTGGCCAACTGTTATTGCTTTTTTTAGGTTTAACCAAACCCTATTTATATTAATAAATTCTTTTACAATAAACTATTACGCAGTTGCCTCTTCTGAACGAATTTAGTTCCCTTACTAGAAAAGAAATGCGGTGAATTAGTACTTGTAAATAAATACTACTTGCTGTGTACACTTTTGGTACAGGATTTTGTATTCAATGTCGAAGTATAATCCTTGTGAATCTGATCCTTTTACATTTTACACCGCGATGAAACGTCCATGTAACAAGATTTTTCTGTTGTTTTTGTTGCTGTTATTGTTATATTGCTATTCCCTTTTTTGGATGATCGGTCAAGAAAACCCGTATCCCAAATCGGTCAAGAAAATAAACATATTCATATTAGGAGGACAGAGCAACATGGCTGGAAGAGGTGGGGTGGATGACAAAGAATGGGACGAATATGTGCCTATCGAATGCACGAGAAATCGAAGAATTCTTCGACTAAATGAAAATTCAGAATTGGAAGAGGCTAAAGAACCAATCCATTCAGGAATTGATGTGAATAAAACTTGTGGGGTTGGTCCAGGAATGGCATTTGCTAATGCAATATTGGAAAAAGACCCTAATTTTGGGGTCATTGTTTTGGTCCCTTGTGCTATTGGAGGGACAAGTATTACAGCTTGGTCTGGTTCTAATAGCAGCCTCAGAAGTCAGATGATTAAAAGAACTAACGAAGCTCTCGAATATGGTGGAAAAATTCGTGCAATTTTGTGGTATCAAGGGGAGAAAGATACAGAAACCGAAGCTGCCTCCTATTTATTTCCCAGTGAATACCAGATGTTTCTTTATCGTTTATATCAAGAATTGAAGTACCCCGAAATTCCATTTGTTCAGGTATATTTATAAATTTTTTGCAATCAAGTTTCTGTCTATTTTAGGGGCTGTTTGACAAGGTTTTTGCTTTTACTTTTCTGTAAAAAAGTTTTTGAGGAAGCTATTTTAATTAGTATTTTAAAACTGAATTTTATAAGAACTTTCATTTTCGGAAGAGCTTATAAAAAGGACACATTAGGTTAACTCCCTTTAAATGTTTTCTGATTAGACAACACTTTTATAAAAGAATGAGGGTACAAGAAATTGGTACAGAAATTTGAAATGGACAACACGGATTTAAAGATGGGTGCACACAAATTTTGTGAGTTATTCCCCGTACTTAGGGAATAACTCTTTATAAAATTAATCGAACTAGCCCAAAAGCAATTTTTGGATATCAAAATCTCATTTTGACATCTTCAAAGTCTCGCCAAACGTGACCTTAACTGAGCATATTTCAACAAGGGTGAGACTTGAGATCGTCTCACAAATAATTATTTACCTCATACCTTAGAAGCCAAATTCTCATGATTTATAACTGTTGTTGTCGAGTGTATTAATACAACGGAACAAAATTAGCAAATTTGTGCAAATTCTGAATCTTTGACTTGTACTATATAAAAAATATTCCCAATTGATTGCACAGGATCTGTATCTGAAGAATTTAAAAGAAAGAAAGAAAAAGTGCTTATAGGAAGAAATTGCAATCTTCAAATATAAGAATTTTAAAATAGAAGAGAAGTTCATCAGATAACATTTAATTTATAGCTAAATAAGGCTTCACCAACTGTTGATATGGTAAGGAAAGAAAATATGCTATTACAATAACATTTATTTTGTTCGAAAGTGTCTAAGACCATGTTTGGCTTTGCTTCTTTCTACGTTTATTTCATTCGAAAGAAGCGGCTTCTTCAACTAAACCAAATACGCATTAAGAAATTGTACATAATCAAGCCAAAAGTAATTCTCATATTCGTGTTAATGTTTGGTGTAAAGGTAGCATTAGCATCAGGACAGGGAGAAGCAGATTGGCTGGAAAATGTTCGAGCGAGTCAAATTGCAATGAAGAATGTTATAACTGTTGATGCCATGGGACTCCAAGTTGGAGAAGATGGGCTCCATCTCACCACCAACTCACAGGTTCGCCTTGGGAGGATGCTAGCAGATGCCTTCTTCAGCACCATTTCTTAAATTTTATTTCAAAATATTCAAGACTCAGAACAAGTTGACAGCAGACAACGTATAGCCACAATCTCAATTGTTATTTTTGCTGATTAGAAGATAGTGAAAATTTTCAATTCTTAAGAGGGCTGTCTGTGTAGATTAGCTACGAGAACAAATGCTACACGTACATTCTTTTTTACAAGGGTTTTGTCCTAACACTTACAAATTCTATTTCCAAGGTGTTACGGATTTTCTCAATAAATGGTGACGATCCAAATCTTAGAAAGAAAAAATTGCAAGTAAAAAAATTCAGAATTGAGATCATTTTCAATTGTAAATCACACATAAATATGGAAAAAAAAAATTGGAAACTTTGGGCACTTTCTTAATTCAATTACATCACGATGTTTATATTAATGAAAATGCAAGCACATTTCCAATTGATCTATTACTATTTTTAATGCCTCGAGGGGCCGAAGTTCATTTCCTATCTAGGATTAAAATAGACCGTAAAGTGATCTTGTAAAATTTAATTAATTTAACGGTTCTTATATTACATAAAATTTCACTCGACATGTCTTATAAATTTTGAATATACTAGTACGTCAAGATAAACCACTCAAACTAGTCCTCGCCGAGAAGGCACATCTTTGCTGCTTTATTTGCCGTTAACACGATTACTTATTACAAAGGAACTCTAACAACTATATATAATTATAATGTTTCTCAAATGAAAATAATTCATTACCGGTCGTTTCTTTACAAGTACGGTCCATTACTTACGAGGCAATCTTATTCAGCAATTGGTGATATAAATTAAACGTCAATATTAATAAGAAAAATATACAAACTTTAAATTATTTTCCCAATCAAATTAAAAATTTTAAATGTTGAATGTCATTAAAGATAACTTACATGGTATAGATGTAAATGGTGCGTGCAAAATTTACTAATGAGTTTGTCTTGGTTGGATTTCCTTATAAACGAAGAAGCGGCTAAAAAAGAAATATGTCAAATTTTTTTTGGGCATGTGCCAATTTTCTAAAATATCACATTCACATTCAAAACGTGTCTTTTTGATTTGAAGCATGTTGCAAATCTCATAAAACATGGCGACAAGTATAGCTACTTAACAAGTTAATCCCTAAAGAGTGTCGGCGCTTAATTAAATGCAAATATAAGTACAAAAAAAAGGAGCCATTCGCAAGTTTTCACCATTTGTGCTAACAAGAGACCATGCCAACACTGTTAAAGTTGCAATTTTCACTTTAGATACTACCTCTAGTACGAGATTTTTCTATCGAAAATGACGGAGAATAATGCTTCTCGAGGATTCTTTTACACTACCTTGAAAAGTTCGTACAACAAAATTTTGCTATTCTTTCTGATCATGTTGCTTCTCTACGGCTACTTCCGGTTTGATATGATTTCTCAAGAAGAAATCAATTTCGAAAAGGTCGAGAAAATAAGCATATTCATATTAGCAGGCCAGAGCAACATGGCGGGAAGAGGTGGGGTGTTTAACGGATTGTGGGATGAATACATTCCAATCGAGTGCAGGAGTAACAATAGAATTCTTCGACTTAATGGAGATTCAAAACTGGAAGAGGCGAAGGAGCCACTCCATGAAGGAATTGATGATGTGAAAAAAACATGTGGGGTTGGTCCAGGAATGGCCTTTGCTAATGCAATATTGAAAAAGGACCCAAATTTTGGTGTCATAGTATTAGTCCCTTGTGCTTATGGAGGGTCTAACATTACAGATTGGTCAATTCCTAATAGCAAGGTACGAAGCCGATTGATCGCAAGAGCTAATGACGCTCTCAAATATGGTGGAAAAATTCGAGCGATTTTGTGGTATCAAGGGGAGACAGATACACGGAGTGAAGTTGCAGCAAAAGAATTTCGCAACCAGTACAAGAAGTTTCTACATCGTTTGTATGAAGAATTGAAGAACCCTAAAGCTCCTTTTATTCAGGTACGCACCAGTAATTCTAAATAACATTACTCATAAATATTAGTGGACACACAATATACGCGAATCTCATTAATCTGTTATTGTTGTTGGTGATTGACAATTAATACATATAAAGGTAGCATTAGCATCAGGACAAGGGGTGAAGAATTATATGCATAGAGTAAGAGCAATTCAAAAGGCAATGGAGAATGTGGTTACAGTTGATGCCTTTGGACTTCAACTTGGAGCAGATGGCATGCATCTCACAACTGCTTCTCAAGTTCAGCTTGGCAAGATGATGGCTAATGCATTCTTCAATACCACGAAATGACTTAACTTTGAGTCGGGATGGAGAAATTAATGATACGTTCTTCGTGAATTTGAGTATAATTTTGCTAATTATATGTAATGGATTATTGTATAGTTGTACGGAGGTAGCACCGAGTAAACAAACAATCGAGACTTGTTTTTTTAATAGAGTTTTTAGAATGCATTGAATGAACGATACTCATTGATTCAACCAAATGTCGAGAACTTATTGAAGAAGATTGACTTAATCAACAAAACAATTGACTTTGAAGATTATGATTTGGAAGGAAATAGAAGAAAGGACTCCATATTTTGCAAATTTTATTCAGAAAAACCTTGTTTTGAGATAAAACAACCACCCCAATGAAGACCCATTTGCCCCAAGCTAAAAATTAATAACTTATGTGCAAAAATTCAATAAATAAAGCAACATAAAATAAAAGGGGTTATTAGAGATTTTGCTTAAAACAATTTGGGAAGAATTTATAAACGATTTAAATTATAAATAAATAGAAATGAATAGTGGAAAACTAATATTACTTAAGGGGTAATTAATTAGGAGTTGAAATTTTAGCAAGATTATCGGGTTTTTTTTATCAATAAGCAGCATATTATTATTGTTGTTGTTTTTTTTATTTTTTTTTTTTTTTTTAATGCTAACAAGTTCAATTAACTTGGCAAACCCTTTATAAATTTTACTTATTATCATAAACTTAACTTCAACATATTTTTAACTTTGATTAACAAAGAAAAAATATTTATTTACGTGAGAATAAATATTTTTGTTTGATCATCAATAACTTTAATTTTTCTTACTTTTAGGTAAAAAGATACTTTTTAAAACTAACTCTTGCATGCCATGTGACTTAACTTATTTTTAACTTTATTTGATGAAAAATATTCAATATTTTATTTGCTTATTTTTTTAAAAGGAATCTTAAAAAAAGTAAAGTTATTTCATGTTTGGATAACTCATTTTTCTTACTTCTAAGTGAAAAAAAAAATAAAATTAGGAACTCTTACCTACTTATTTTAAATTTTTTATTCCTAAGAAAAAATTTATTACAAAAATTATGTATTCACTTATAAGTAAAATTACGTTTTCTTATTTTTGTTTTAGACAATACAAATACATGGCAAAAAAGGCCTAAATTTTGTATTCTTGCCCTATAAAGATCAGAGGGTATAATAGTGACAAACAGTAAAAGAATGACATTAAAAAAAAAAAA
>CAIGRP010040162.1:0-19513 GCA_903798385.1 Fraxinus cuspidata
GTAACACTCTCCAATTCTATGGGTTCCTCATGAAAATTCGAACACACGTATCTCTAGATTTCTCAAAAATTGTCAGAACTTCTATGCTGTTGGGGTTAACGAAGACGCTATTAAGTAACGATTATTTCCATATACACTGAGGGATGCTGCATTAGAGTGGTTAGACTTCGAACCTCATGGAAGCATTACTACATGGGAAGAACTAATTAGAAATTTCTGCAACAAATTCTTCCCACCGGCAAAAGTAATTAAAATCATATTGGCAATACAAACTTTCCAACAGAAAGATGGAGATAGCTATCACGAGGCATGGAACGGATTCAAAGAGCTGATGTAAAAGTATCCAAATCATGGAATCACAATAGGTAATCAAGTGCAGTACTTCTACACCGGACTCTCACCACTGTCAAAATCTCGGGTGGATTCCTCTATGGGTGGATCGATCATAGGAAAAGCAGTATTGCAAAACTTAGATTTATTTGAGTTAATTACCACTACACATTCAATGTTTTCATCATAAAGAGTGGTACCATCGAGAGTCTGGGATGTAAGAATTAGATAGCGCATCATCTACGAACGCGCAGAAAGTAGCTTTGACAAAGTAGGTAGAGCTATTAGTGAAATCACAAACGAAATGAGCACATGCAGTTATGGGTGGTCCATCATGCGAAAACTGTGGAGCTAACCATTTGATAGAAAATCGTATGTCTATGCGCTTTCCCCATGAACAAGTCAACTTCATTCAGAATGGCTCCCGCAATTTTAATCCATATTCGCAAACATATAACGTAGGATGGAGACAACACCCGAATTTCAGATGGTCAGATAATCAACAAGGGAATGGTTCAAATAATGTCGAGCAGGAGAACAAACCAAGTTTGGGATAGATGTTTCATCAATATGTGTAGAAAACAGACAAAGCATTCCAAGAAATTGATACTAATTTTCAAAATTAGCAAGCATCTATCAAGAAGTTAGATACACAAATTGATCAGATAGCTCAACAACTTGCAGAACGTCCACAGAGATCATTGCCAAGTAATACAATGACAAATCCTAAAGAGCAGGTGATGCCAATAAGAGTAGTAGAAAACGATCCTCCCAGGGCTCTTGTAAAAGTTAAAGCATATGAACCTCCACTTCCATTTCCCTAAAGACTTCGAAAGAATTCGATAGAGAAAAATATGCATGCTATAACTACAAAGAGTGGGGTACAATTACCAGAGATTACTGCGAAATGACCAGAAGGAAAATATGACCACGAAAATGTTGATGAAGCTATAATGGAAGAAAAATATGCACCTGCCTTAATTGAGAATGAAGAAAGTACAGAAGCACCCACTATCAAGACACCAGTCCAGTCAAGGCTTAGACACATCCCATTCCTTTTCCTCAAAGGCTCAAGAAGAAGAACCAAGACACAAAATTTGAAAATTTTCTCAATGTTCTCAAGAAGCTCCAAATCAATATTCAGTTGATTGATGCGATATTACAAATCTAAACTACACAAATTTTTGAAAAAGATGTTGACAAAGAAAAGAAAGTTTTTGGAGTTTGAAATTCTGGCATTAACGGAGAAAAGTAGTGCAAGAGCGCAAAATAAATTGCCTCACAAGTTAAAAGATCCAGAGAGTTTTACTTTGCCCATTTCAATTGAAAATTCTTGTGCTATTAATGTATTGTGTGACACGGGTGCTAGTATAAATCTAATGTCATATTTCGTTTACAGGAAATTGGGATTGAGTTAAATCAAATAAACATCAATAACACTACAACTAGCTGATACAACACTTTCAAAGCCACGTGGCAAAGTTGAAGTTGTGCTCATAAAAACAGGAAATTTAATATTTCTGATGGACTTCATTGTGTTGGACATACCAAACGATCGTAACATTTAAATTATATTGGGTCGACCATTCTTATCAATGGGTCGAACTCTAATTGACATGGAGAATGGTGAGTTAATAGTGAGGGTGGAGGAAAAACAAGAGATATTTAATCTTTATATCCCATTTCAGAAACCTTCCAACAAAAATCATTGTTTTAGAATTGGTGAAGAGCCACCTGATCAACGATGCTATCAGAATAGAAACTTAAATTTCGGTGGACTTTTTGGTAGAGATAAAAATGAAATTGTCAAAATATGGAGAGCAAACAAATGGTGAGGGTCGAACTTTAATTGACATAGAGAAGGGTGAGCTAATATTGAGGGTAGAGGACAAGCAATAGATATTTAATATTTATACCCCATTTGAGAAACCTATCAACAAAAATCATTGTTTTAGAATTGATAAAGAAGAGCCACCTGATCAACAAAGCTGTCAAAATAGAAAATCAAATTTTGATGGACTTCTTGATAGAGATGAAAAATGGAAATATCAAAATATGGAGAGCAAAAAAAAAAAATGTGCATAAATGAAAATTACACAAAGTGTAATTATATCATAACTTGGTTTGACCTTTTTATTTATTCCGTTTTTGAGTTTTAGGACATTTTAAATTATTTTAACTTTATTTGTAACTCATCATCTATATCTCATTTCCTTTTAGGTTTTCGATATGTTAGTTGATTTATTAGATGTTAGAGTTAAATAACACTTGTTCCAATTTTTTTATCTTAATGCATTATTTGATTTTTTAGAAACATGACGTCGCGGAACATTTAAACCAAAATTGACCACGGAGCCAACGGAACCAATAGGAAAATTAGTCTTTGAATTACAGACCATATCAGGGGAATCTTTTTTTCACTTTTTTCCTCACCCATTTATATGCGGATCTAGGATTAAAGACATTGAGTACAATGTCTAATTTAAGTTTTAGGGTGGAAAACATGAATTTTTATTTTTTGTGTTTTTATTGCTTTAAAAAAATAATAATACAATAAAAAATAAAAATAAATAAAGAAAATAAAGAAAAAAATTATTTTCTTTTTGTTTGCTTGTGTGAGTTAATTTGTCTGGCTGTCAATAATGAATATATTGAATCATGAATTGATTTATGAATGGTAAATAAGTTGCATGCTTATATTAATTTTTGCTTTTTCATATGAAATTTGATATATATTGAGTGCATGAATTAAGTTAAGATTGTGTAGGAATAAGTTTATTTCATAATTGAATATGTTGAAATAGTGGACTATACATGTTAAACTCAAAATCACTAAATTTTATATTCTTGGACCAAATTTAGAATAGTTTGGGGGGATTTTGCTATTGTAGGAAGATGTTGAGATAAATACGAATTTCATGTGTGAAATTAGAAATTTTATGTGGATTGTCTAAAGTCAATATGATTCAATTGGGTGAAAACCTCAAGTTAGATATCGTTATACTTGAATGTGTTCAATGAGGAATATTGCACTAATCAAAATATAAAAAAATATTTTATTAGAAAATTTCTTTTCATAGCCTTTATAACTCGAGCAATTAAGTCTGCGAAAGTTTTTAAAATTTGGTGCCTTATGGTTATCTGACTTGGGAGTCATCGAGCGAAAGATTGTTACATGGGTCATTTAGAAAGTTTAAGGGAGAGAATACTTCAAATAAAGAAAAAAATTATTCATAAAAAAAAGAATAAAAAAATCAGAAAAACAAGTACATGAAACAGAAGACACACCAAATGCCTTGGTTAAGTCCTAAACACCTGTTTAAAATTTAACTTTGAAGGTGTGTGAATCTTACGAGTGATGAAAGAACATATTTGAACATTGAGGGTCAGGAATTGAAACAACTAATGAATTCATAATGATATGCTTAATTCTTCACACACACACACTTCGATTTTACATTGAAAAAGAGGATTTTAATTTTTGTATTGTGATTTTGAAGTAGAGCATATATTTATTATTAGGATTCAATCCCGAGATGAAAAGCCAGATTAGCTAGTTAAATCTTGTTGCTTTACTTGATTGACTGGCCTCCAATTAGGTAATTAGCATTGTTTGTTTGTGTTTTTGTTAAGTTTTAGTTTTGACTGAGAACAAACAAAGATTCAAATTTGGGAGGTGTGATAAGTGTAATTTCTACACTTATTCGAGGCCATAAATCATAATATTTTATTATCTTTTGAATAAATTTTTACCTAATTTATATTATATTGTGTTTTGTAGGTAAAAACTTTATGTTTAATGAAGAATTGAAGAAAAAAATGCAAAAATTGACGAAAAATGGCAAAATCCAAATATGAAATCTTGGAAAGAAATATTACATGAAATGAGTTGAAGTTAAANAATCATAATATTTTATTATCTTTTGAATAAATTTTTACCTAATTTATATTATATTGTGTTTTGTAGGTAAAAACTTTATGTTTAATGAAGAATTGAAGAAAAAAATGCAAAAATTGACGAAAAATGGCAAAATCCAAATATGAAATCTTGGAAAGAAATATTACATGAAATGAGTTGAAGTTAAATGGACATCAATTGACTTGTATTAAAAAATTTAATTGGACCTCAATGTAGCTTTTATATATATACACACACACACATACCTACAGACGGAAAAACAAGAAAAACGTGGAAGAAGAGCAAAAAATAAAAGAGAACTGCGGCGCTGGAGGGCAGAAAGAGAGGAGAAAAAACAGAAAAAAGAAAAAAAAGAGAAAAAGAGAAGGAAGTAAGAAAGAAGACAGGAACAAAAAAAAAGAGAGAAAAAGACGGCTGCAGCCTGCCGGGAAAAAAAGGGCCATTAAAGAAAAGAAGAAAGAGAGAGAAAAGGAAAAACAAAAAAAAAAAAAAAGAGAAAAAGGAAAGGAGACTTCAGACACTAGAAATTTTATGTTTCGTCAATTTTTGATGATATCTTTCCATTTTTGCGATTTTATTTTTAAAGTATGAATAACTAATTTTTATATTAGGGAAAATAATGTAGTCGACTTATGATCTTTTATTTTTTTATTCAAGATTTTTGAGATTTATTTATTTATGTGTTGGTTTTATTATGAGTTTAATATATTAAATTACATGATCAATAATTTGATGATTATGAGAGACTCTTATGAATCGAGAGGTGAGTTTGAGATTTAAACCATATAGTAAAATTCGATAAATGAGTATAACGAGTAGCTATAGCTATACTGATTATTGCGGTCATAATATGAATTTTTAGAACTAGTATTTCGTTTAACCACAATTGATTCGCATAGAGATATGTAATTTAATTAGTTAAATAGTCTAAATAAGAACTCGAAATGGGTAAATCGGATACAATAGAAGAATTTGATCGAACACCCATAAGATTATGAATCTTGAATTAAGAATTAAGGTGATCAATAGATGAAATTGTTATGCCCTAATATTCATTACATATTTGAATTTTCAATCATCCGTTGTTTGCAATCTTATTATATTTTCAATTAGTTAAAAGTAATGAGGAAAAATAATCATAACCATCATAATTATTCACTTGTGTTTATCAAATATAAGTTAGAAAAATTAGATTAAGTCTTAAAGTATAGTCCTTGTGGGAACGATATCCGAACTCAAAGGTCCACTATACTACTTGTTACGATATCGTATACTTGCGATATAAAAAACGCAACTCTTGATACCTATTTTCATCTGTTTTTATACATGCATAGAACAAAATAAGCACTGCTTATCCTGGAAAAAAAAATGATACAACCTTCATCGCTGGAAGCCCAAGCTTGTATGCCTTGATATTTTAGCACAATATTTTAAGGCATCTCTTTGTATCTTGCCACCAGAAAAAGGTTCTCAGTTTTTCCAACAGACAAGAAAGCTAAGGAAGATCTTTTCTGCTTCTCATTGTCATATAGGTTACGTTCAGTGACAATTTTGGAACTTCTATAGTACCAGTCAGAAGACTACGAAGGTTCTTGCGCAAGTAAATTTATTTGATGTCATCTCTTATTTCTGAAATGAAAATATCTTTAGAGGAGCTCGCTGAAAGCATTTGATGAAGAGCCAGAGACTCGTCAATTTTGCTTCAATCAGTTGTCGATTTTTTTGGAGTTCTTCACCCCTGTTGTCTTCCCCACGGTCCTTTTTGTAGAGAGCATCGTCACCCTTGTTGTGTTAATTATGTAAAATCTCTAATACTAATTGTTGGAAATTCAAGGATCACGTATTGCTTGATACTACTTGATATGAAACCAACCACCTGATTGGGATGTTGAAGTTATATGGTATAATAATGAAGTATTTGATCACAAGTAAAATAATAAAAGAAGCCAATAAAATATGACAGAGGAATTATGAGATTTTATTGCATCATAAATAATGAAGATGAAGAACTATTACAATGATTCTAAAAGTTACTAATCACTTTTCTCACCCTATCAAATTGTATAGAATAGCCTAATATTTATAGGGAACCTGTAAGGGACGTCCAAATCCTAATAGATGAATCGTAGTTGAAGTAGAATGTCAAAAACGTGTTAAAACACGAAAAGGGTCTTGGCCGGATAAACCGTCGCTCAAGCGATAAGCTAGCGACATATCCGTCGCTCGAGCACCAGGTAGATGACAGGCGAGGACCCAATCTCGAGAGAAAACCTGCAGGTGTTGCTCGAGAGACCACTGCTAGCAAATATTCAGAGACTTTTCTTCTCGAACCACATCTTCAAGTCCAATGTAAATTCCAACTACCAATAGGATTTCCAAATAGAATTTCAACTTGAATAAGACTCCAATAGCATTCCAAATTGAATTCCTCTTGACGTGCACTTCAATTAGAATTCTTCAATTAATTTAACAAGGAATTCAGATCACACTCAAATTCTAACAACCCTTTTGATTTTAAGATTGGACACAATTTACTGTATGGTACAGCTTATACATGAAAAATTTTGTGCTTATTCATATGATTTTAAAATCATTTGGCACATTTAAATGCTTTCTTTTTATTGTTGTGTTTGGATTTGTTTGATTGCATTATGTGTGAAGTCTCCCATCCCATGTTTTCCAATTTGATTGAACCGGGCCTGCTTTAGAAATGTAAAGTTGGGTGGACCCACTTAGGTAGAGGCCGAGCACAAGTTTTTTTTTTTTTTAAATTTACAGGGAATGTGGTACGCGGGGTTCAAAAGTTGGTGTATTGAGGTTTGGTATGCAATTATATTGAACATTACAAATGATGAGATTTTAGTAGTTCGCTTTACCAAACGTGCCATAGTTCGCTTTACCAAACATTCAACTATTTTCTTTTTCTTGGCATTCGGGTTTTCAACTTTGTAGCACAATGATCCCCAATGACAAGAGAATGTCACAATTTGATCCCATATGGTTTGAGTGCGAGAAGAGAGAGGGGTCCCCCCATAAAATTATTATCTATGATGAGTGACAACTTCCATTTGATACAACTCGTAACTTTCTTGGTAAGGTGGACAATTTTAAGGAAGAAAAAGAAATTAAAATCTTGTGTCGCTTTTAATGTTTCTCGGTTAAGTACAGTAATAAGGGCCACACTAGGCCATACATAAATAAGAATGATGCGTAAATGTTTTACCAAAAAGCAGCAGCTTTGGTGTTAATTCAGCCAAGTATAATCTAAGAGCTAAATCAAAGGGGGATATTCTTGTACTAATTTCAATTACACACATGATCTGTTCATTTGTGTAACAACGCAAGGGAAGAAGGAATAGCTTGGCCAGACAGTATAAAAAAAGTTACGTTCTCACTTCTTACCCTTTTATAAGGAAACACAATACGAAAATAACGGAAGGGGTTTAGACTATATTTGTTCGGGTACTTGCAAGGGTTGTGACTCAGGTATATCAGCAAATGCTTCGACTATGGAAGACTCTATCACGGGTTGTAAGAGCCTTGTGTAATGGAACTCAATTTGTAACCGATGATGAAGAGGTGTTGATGCCATCAATCCCTTTTTCAGATCAACTTGCAATTCCCTCAAAGGGATTGCAGCCAAAAAGCTCTTAATGTACTCTTTGCACGACTCTTTTCCGGTGCAGACTATCTTCGGTTCTTCTTCACTATTTCCTTGCACATTAGTGCTGTTGATAGTAATTTGTCCTTTGCAACTGCCCTCCTGCAATTCCTTTTTCTCATCGGTTATACGTTCACTGTCTGATTTTTCAGGCTCAATACGTTGATGGATGGTTGTATCTCGATCGAATTTCAAGATAAATGCTTGATTGCAGCCCTCATAAAGCCTCTCGCCCAATGTGTCGATGATGTAATATGAATCTTGTTCGACCTTTAAGATGAAAAAGTGGTCGTTCCAACTAATAATGTAAACTGATGGGTCACCAGTCAGAGAGCAATGCATGTCAGTTTGACAAATCTCATCCCAAATGTTGTCAAACGACATCGCACCATGGAGGAAATCACAATCTCCAGTTTCTAGTCCTTCTGGATGGAAGAAGCCAATGAAGGACTTCTCTGGTGCAACAGAAATTGGACGAACTTTAGCCTGGAGAACTGTATCCAGGTCAAAATGCTTGTCTGGAAACCTTTCCCTATAGGTCTCGTTTTCACAGAGATTCCTCCACTCTAATGAACCTTCACGGATCAGGCTGTCGAGTTGGGACTTGATCGGCATTTCATCAGAGTTAGATTGTAACCAATCAGCAATCACGGCTACCAGGGTTGTACATGCACTTTCGCCTGCTGCTCTTTCACTCCTTTGATCAATCGAAGCAAAGAAAACTTGTGTTTGTAACTTCATATGTCCATCGCGACTGATTATCTCCTTCTGCTCCCAGCTACCGACAGCAAAATTGTCATCTCCAAATGCAGAGGCAGATAGCATATTTGCAGCATGACCTTCTTCGGTTTTCTGGTGTAGTCAAATAGATAGACATTGTCAGAAGCAAGTCCTACATTTATCACAATGTAATGTAATGAAGGAAAAAAAGAAAGTCACGAGATGGAAGCATACCCCAAAAGTGGATTCATCTGACGAACTAAGTAGCCGACGATCAAAATCAATATCATCCCCACCTTCCTCTCCATAATATTTTTTCAGCAAGGGCTCTCCTTTAACTTTAGGAGATCTGAAGCTTAGTTTCCTTTTCCTCCAGGGAAGGATTCTACGTTTCGAAGTCGGCTGGATGGACTGATCAAACATTTTCCCTACATCCGACTTGCTATGGCTATAGTAGATCCAGTCCTCGTCTTCACTACTGCTCGTGTTTGAGTAACTTGCCGTCCCAGCATGATTTGCATAGGCCAAAGTTCCATAACTGAACGACTTCCGACCACCGGATTCTTCCTTCCCTTCCTCTGAGTTCCCTTCTTCCGAGTCATCAAGTGATTCCGTGTCAAGTGGGTAAATTTCCTCGCTTCTGACCGAGCTCCTTCCATCACTGCCCTCCTCTTCATTGCTTGTCTTTTTAGCCCTTCGGCTAGATAAACCCCTAAAAATATTCACTCGTTTCAGACTGGCTCTGAGAACGGAATTCTCTTCTTTCTCTGTTGGGGAGATTTCTCCATGACAGGGCGAAAGAGGAAAAGAAACAACTGTTCTCATCATCATTCCTGAAGGTTCCTCGGCAATTCTCAATTCTAGAAGGATGATGGTCAGCTGCAAATGAATGCGACTCTTCGTAAAACATACATAGAATCAAACAGAACAAATATATATGCAAAACATTGATGATTTGTTTGGTAAGGTGGACTACACGCTATCTTGTTTAGTACAACGTACCAAACATACTCTTAACGAAAAACACTTAACAGATAAATAAAAGATACCAATGGTGAAGGTGTCTTACAGAAAGTAAAGGCCTATTATCAATGCTGGCACCGGGCATATCCATGGGAATCGTGACTTCTCTGTCCTGGTTTTCTACATGAGACGTAAAGTCTGCAAGGTTCAACATTCCAGTCGCAATAATAGGGATCTTGCCATTTGTTCCATGCTTCGAGCCCTAATTTATAACAACGGATCAGTATTTGGATCTTCAAAGGGATATAATATCAGCATATTCACACGGTTTATGAAGCTGACTAGTTCAACCAATTCCCCCTGTTGTTGAGTTTGACATAATCACTAAAGCAGGGTATATGCCATAACAGTCCTAATCAACAAAATCAACTAAATTGTGGAACAGAATATTACAGTAATTTTTATCTAAAAAATAAAGCCCACGACCCAAAACCTGGGTATGATCAATCTCCCAAAGGAATTGTCAACCACAAGATCAAAAGCCTCACACTAAGCACAAGTTGGTACACAGTATAGTACTAGACAGTAGTGGAGCGTATATTGACAGGGTTTGAACTTTTTCTTCTTCTATATTGTTGTATGGCGCTGTTTAATCTACCTTACCAAAGATGCCATAAATTTGTGCGTATATTCTGACTACGTGAACTAGAATGGAAAACCAAGAACCAAATTCTATTAGACACTGCAAAACCAAGAACCAAATTCTAGTAAACTGCAAGAGAATGAACCTGAAATAGTAACTTAACAATTCAATAACCACCCAAAGAAATCATCCTATCAATTCCAAATTTTACCGAACAAAAACTTACGAGCTCAAGGGATCAAACCTTTTTCCTCCCAAAGGTAAACACTAGAGAAATATGCGTGATCATTCTATTGAAAAAGAAAACCAAGAATATTTACCTCAATTTTTCCAAAAACAAGATTTTCTATTAGCTTACTTTAAACGTCGCGTACTAATGAATTTATCATCATGATCTTCTCAGCAATAAATGCTAAAGCAATTAAGTTTAAAAAAAAAAAAAAGTCAAACAGCATTAATTAACACCATCCTCAAAACTCAAATCCATCAAAAACAAAGAAAATCTCAGTTGAAAACTCACATTAAAAACAGTAAATGAAACCTCCCAAGGATGAAACAAACCCTCCTTGTAAGCTAACAAATTGCACACATTCTGAAACTTTTCATTCCATTCAACAACTCCATCTTCTTTTAAAGTTTCCTCCTTTGTGAAATTCCTCCTCACACTTCTTCTTAAAGTCCTGAAAGCATTGGCCTTCGACCCTTTCCACTTGATCTCAACCACAAATCTTGCAGAATCTTTGAGTTGTGATGCTATGGTTAGGCCCTTAATTTGATTAATGGCGATCGTGGCCTCAACTTTCTTGGATGAAATGGAAGGCCATGGCCTCCACTTCATCATCTTCACTACCATTCTTCTTCTTTTTTCCCTAAAAGATTATAAGTTGAATAAAAACTTTTTGACTTTTGATGATCAAGGATGAAGAATCTGTTAAAAGTATATAAAAAGTTTATAAATTTGGATGGGATGGGTGTTTTTGAAGAAGAGTGATTTTTGGAGAATGGTTCTGATTATAAGATGAAATTTAAAAGTTAGTTTTAGAGAGAGACATGTGTATAGGCTGGCATAGCGATTATTTGCTTTGTGCACAACCACTTCTACTAGAGAGACGCGGGAGAGAGAGAGAGAGAGAGAGAGAGAGGCCGGCTGTAAAATATACACCTAGGAAATAACGTATGCATCTCTTCCAACTAGTAAAGTACCCACATATTTTGTCCCAATTTTATTTTTGTTAGTTGCAAATAAATAATAATAAATAAATAAATAAAATTAGTTGATTTAGAGTTTCGAACCAAATCAAAACTATTTAAATTGTTCACCCGAGCCTTGCTACAATGACATGTTCAATGACACATTTAAAAATAGAGAGAACACACGTCAATACATGATTGAACATTATGAAAAAAAAATCACAATACCCAATCAATTGTTGTCACCCCACCTTTTTACCCAAATTCTGTCAATCACCCTGGCCGAGCAGTATTATTCTTGTTCACCCCTTGACTGAGTAATATAATGTAGTGTTAGTGGTGCTTAAGATGAATTTAGATGGCAATGAGTTTATTGATTTATCATTTAATGAATTGCGGAAGGCATATTTATTCGTTTGATAATAAATTAGTGACTCCACTATCATCCAAACGGCCGTTAAAGTACAAATAATGCTACATTGTATTATTCTAACTTATTTTAGTTTAACTCGTTATCATTTGTCTTAACATTCTCATTTTTGTTATATAAAATTTTATAAACAATTCATCTTTTAACGATTCAACACTAGGGATCATGACAGGTTCAATAATGCCCTCTAACGTTATAGGTATGTTTCCAATCGCAAAAAAATTATGTAGCATGCTCTATTTTATCAAACTCGTTCACATCATTTTCAAATCACCATTCTTTAGTAACAATCAAACCTAATTACCTAATATATCCAACTTTAAGAGTACGTGAACTGATTATCACACATATTCATGCTACTGCTGAAAGGATTGAATGACATTATCTACTTGATTTAAAACATAGATCTTAATGTATTCATAAAATTTTAATGTAGTTGATTAAAATTATGTCTCCACCGAATAATATACGCTAAAGATATTGTCTTGAATATATGTTGACGATCAATTTAGGTATAAAGCGAGATGAATAAGAATTCAAGATAGAACCATCCGTTGAATGACAACCAAAATTACTTTAATGTAAAAGCCTTTTCAATCAAATTCTCCCCTATCAATGTTCTCACTAATCTAGAAAGAAAAGTGATCCTTATCCTAGAAGACTAAAATAGGAAAATATTAAACTCAAGTTAAACTAATATCTTCATTAATATTTTTATAAAATCTTGATAGTTTTTAGAAAGTTTACTGTCCTTATAGCATATTTGGCACAAATTTTTTCAAGAAAAAAATGAGTTTTTTTGGAGAATGTGTGATTAAAAAGTGAAAAAAAAAAAGTATGGGTCCCATAGAATGTGTAGTTGAAAATGATTTTGAAAAATATATTTTTAAAATAATCTTTGGCGAACAAGTCTTTAGTAGTATTTACTTCGAAAATTATGACCGTTATTATATTGTCCCGTAAATGTAGCGATAAATAGAATGAAGTGTGAAAAAGATTTCCATAGTTGATTTTAAATCTATTGAAAATATAATTAATCTTGTTGTTAGTTTATTTTAATAAGAATTAAGTTTAGACAAACACAAACGCCTTGACTTGTAAATTCTTTACATTTTTCTTAGGGCTAGTGAGAAGACAAAAACTAGGAAAAAAAAATGTATTAAACTTAACGCCGTGATTAAGTAAACTGAAAAGGATGTTGGTTAATATTAATCTGGCACTTTGATCTCAATGATGTCTTGATTAAGATTGTTTTTGGGGACAGAATTAAATTAAAAAATATATATAAAACCTGGTGGACAAAAATAATTGATTATTTATGTAATAACTTATGAAATTGGAATGCGATTTATTCTTGGGTGGAAAGAATCATAATATAGGTTGAACATTGCATATTTCATGCTATGCCAAACATGGATGAAAATAAGTGGCCAACATCAACTAAAGTCTTGCAAATTATTCTCAAAATGCGATAAGCACTTGGAATCAATCAACTGTTATATAGAATATGCTGATGAAGGCACCATACCAATGGTTCATTGTTGAAAAAATCGTAAATTTTTAGGAGGACATGATTAGAGTTTTGACTCGTCCTAAGAGTGGATAATTTTATGTTCTATTTCGAGTCTCGGTGTGTTTTTAATTTGATAGGTTGATCGAAAAACGTATAATATTTAAGATAAAAAAAATTAAAGGTTAATTTTTTCTTTATTCTTTGTTGAAAGCAATGAGTTGATATCACATCTTCCCTATTGTGTTCTTTTTCTGCTTTTGCTGAGTGGTTTACATAATAGTAGGTAGCCTTTAGCTCCATCAATTTCCCATATGTGGGAATAGAATTGATCGTGAAGGGGACCATATTTCAATGGTTGAAGATAAAAATTTAAATAAATAGTTTTTATTTATTTATTTATTTATTTTAATTAAGGGCTTGAATCTTGACATCAGTTATTTAAGCATATAAAGATACATGTTAAAAATAAATTTGTATTTAGATTTGGGATAACTCAATTTAGTAATTATATTGCAATATTTTTTATAAACATCTCAATAATTCTTTTTGTATTCACTTTGTGCCATGATATATATTTGGTTTGACTTTTTAAAATCAAATGAAAATTTAATTAAATTACTAAGAGAATTGTATTCAATTAGAACTTTTGAAGATTTTTATAGGCTTTGTTAAGTGATGATTTTTTGTAGAATTCGTGAACTTTTATGAACGTGTATAGAATTAATGGAAGTCTTTTCATAGATTTCTAGTGGTGGGTATTTATAATTACCTGATCGTTCGCAACATAATCTCTATCGGACAATTCCTCAAACATTTCTAGTGCCTTATTAATTAAATCAAACTTCAAGTAGCAATGCACTACCTATGAACAAATCAAATTCCAACCCAAGTTTAAACAACAAACCATGAATCTTTTTCAAACTTATAGCAACTGGACAAGCCTTAATCGCACAAGGGAAAGAAAACTTATCAGGTTCTATACCAATTAGCTGTATTTTTCAAAAATAAAATAAAATAAAATCAAAAGCCTCATTTGCCATGTCACAGTAAAGCCTGCAATAATTGCGTTATAAACAAACACATTGTGACTGCCGGTTGATTAAACTGATGCAATGCAAGATAAAAATTAAAATTGTGGGTTTCATAAAATATGTAGTTATAAATAAATTTAAGAAAAAAAGTGAAACAAGTGCTAGAATGTAAGATCATAAAAATCAAATAAGAGGTTAATGATCAAATTAATAAACTTGTAAGAAACAAATCCAAATCTCCCCTTTCCTTAAATTTAGATGTCCGCGGTTAATTAGACAGGTCAATCTTGATTAATTTGAAAATGGTTGAGTTACATGTACTTTACAACTTACAGAAATGTAGCGATATTTGATTAGATCAAAATCCCGTCAACCAAATAAAAAAAAATCCACTAAAATTTTGACACATCATCAATCTTTAAGATATCATGTAAAAGGTAATGTACAATAAACATTTTTTATTTGAAAATCTCTAACCGTTTGCAGTTAAAAAACTTCAAATCAATAATTGTTCAATAAAGCAAGCCTAAAATCAAGAGGTGTATCAAGCTCAATCATTTGGTTGTTATTCATATAATCAATTGTAACATTTTTAAGATACAGTCTAAGTAATTTTAATAAAACAAAAAAACTCGATCCATATTAGCACAACATATGAAATTTTTAACATTTGTCACACTTTCACGTCATTTGTTACGATATTCTTAATTTACAACTTGTATGTGCTCGTGTACTCTCATTTATTAATTTTATCGACTTATAAATTTAATTGTTTATAAATTCTTGTAAAAAATTAGCTTTTTGTTAATGCCAATACCGTGAATTTTTCTATAAAAAAATTGTTTTAAGATTTTTGTCAAAGATGTCTCTCGCTTTAACTATTTATGTTTCAGGTAGTTAGTGACTTTTTATTCTTACAGATTTTCTATTGTCCATTTTGACTTTCTGATTTTGTATTGGTCACATATGCTAGTAACGGTGCTTGAAATGTTATGGCCTCGAAAATTATGAAATACCAAAGAATAATAATTTGTTAATAGGTAAGGACAAAATCAGATAGAAAAAATATTCCTTTTTGTTGAGTATAGTTTTGCCATACTTGTGCGAATACCATAACAATTTGAACATTCATAAACCATCAATTATATGTTTGACATAAAATATTGAAAATCTCACGAGGTAGATCATAAAAATCAAAACTATAGCGCGATAGAAGGTGGTATATAGTCAATATGTATGTTGGTCTCAAGAAACCCTAACTTCATGTTCGCATGCCCATATATATAATCATCGCATCTTAGGGTAAGATTAATTCGTATAATAAATAAAATTTTAATTTCTTTGTTTAATATTTTATCCTATTGTTTATTTCACTTATAAAACTTATCATGATATACAATGTTGAAAAATCAAAATCTCCATCTTATATGTATAAATGATTAAATTGTTGTGTTACATTTAATTTTTTTCATGATGATTTATGTGATGGAGAATCACTTAAAAGACATAAACTAGATTCAAATAAATGTTTAATTAGGGTTTGTTTCATAATTAAATGTGAATAATTAGGTCACGACCTAAATTTTAGGCAAAAGCATTTTAAAAAAGTAAGAAAATCAAGGGCCACAAAGTGTAAATGCATGAATGTGTGTTGGTGCGCCTCCAAAGCGACAACGTTTGGCCAAATGTCAAAAGCGATTCATTTTGTATAATATTTGGTCAACTATGAGACACAAAAATCGGCCGACCAATTCTACTCCACACCGTATCGAAATGATTATTCCCTATCGCAACCCCTTCCCCTACCAAAATTATTATTATTAAAAATCACATTATTAAAAACAATAAATAAGACATTATTTTTAAAAAGATAATTTATATCGGATAAAAATTGAATTCATAGGATAAAGACTCCACATACCTTAATAGAAAAGATGTAAGCAACTAATCGCATGCATAAAGCTAGATTTTTTTTAGTGATTACGGTCAATCATGCAACGATAAATTCATTTCTACACATTTTTACATATTGTCGGTCACCCTATGAAACTTGGTCATGTTCGAAATCATTACCTTAATTACAAGGAGCAATATGACTAAGGCTAAGTTTGTGATTGGAGTGAATTTGTAATAAGGTGATCATACTGGAAGGTGTAGTAGAATTACCACATCCGTATAGAGTGTTGTATTCTTATTCTGATAATTTGAACTTTAAATATTATCTCCCGTAGTCATGAAACTCTTTTGAAAGACGTTATAATGCAAGTACAACCCCGATAATTATAGAAGTAAAAAAAATATTATACAACACATGAGTAATTGATAGAATCTTCTTACCAGAGGGAGGGAGCAAGATAAACATCTGGAAAATGAGAAAGATGGTAAATAAAATCGACCAATATTTTATAAGTTGAATTAATAACCGCTCGAGTCACTTAAAAGATTCACATATAAATCCAAGTTACACGTAAGAGGATTAATAAGTCGACAAATAAATAATAACTTTATTTGTTCTCTAATAACCTAATTTTCTAAGCTAGATTATCCTTCCATAATTGATAAATATATGTGGACGAATTTGAAGAAATATAAAGCAATAGAATAGTATGCACTTCATAAAAATATTAATATAACCAAAGATTAGGTCATTACATCATGCATTGATACAAGAGATCAATTGGATTTCTTGGTAGGATTTTTTTTTTTAGATTCACATAATTGGGAGTATTGGATTATTATATATATATATATAGAAAAAGGTGATTAAATAAGAAGACAACCGTGTTAAAATTTTATGCTATACCAATTTATTCACAAATTATTTCTGTAATTCTTATTTATAGTCACTTCACATATTGACAAAGACTACTTTATCAAAAAAAAATTAGTATTTTACAACAATGAATTTACTCACCTAACACGTGAAATTTTTATGGATAGAAGACAATTTCACATAAATTCAAGGTATTTAATCTCTCCATTTAAAAGTTTTAACCGTATGAAATCAGGAACTTCCTCTAAGATTAGACAACCATGCACATAAAGTGGTGTACAATGCAACACGAAGAAAGAAGCATAGAAAAAAAGATTATAATTTCAACACTGAGATTTATCCATAGATCCACATATCACGAGTAGGGTCGAGATTTTCCACAACAGTTATAACTATCGATCTTTAGCACAACACCACATGATTGGTTAGGTGGCTCAAACAATGAGTGACCATTAATACAATAGGCTTTTGTGATAACAAATTGACTATTCCATTAAGCATTTGCTAAAGCTTCTTTTTGCTTCGCTATCAATTATTGTTTTTTTTTTGTGGAAAGCCAAAAAGGGGTGGTTTAAAACGTGCTAAGACTTGTTGCATGCTATGGACCATGATCCATGGCCCATTATTCTCTCTCATTTCTCGTGTGTGAATGAAAAAGTTTGACTTTTTAACAAATTAATTTTTGGTTGACTTCTCAATAAAATATTGATGGTGTATTAATTATTAAACATATCTTCACATTATGTAAAATCTATCAAACAAATATTGTAGTATTTTGATGGAAGAAACCAAAGTTATTTTCTTTTAGAATTTAGTTTAAAATGTAAAAACATGTAGAGTGCATTTGATTGCAAGTATGAAATTTGCATGGAAATTAAATTAAATTCTATGTTATTGAATTGTTTAAAACTTATTTGAATGAAAATTATTAATTAAATGTGTTTGATTGATTTAGTTTTCAACTTAAAAAATATTATACTTGTCCATTTTTTATTGGTGGATAGATGGGAGAAGGATTAGATGAGATAGAGAAAGAGAAAGAGAAAGAGATAGTGAATTATGTGGAAATAAAAATCACCCCTCATATGGAAAATATTTTCATTGTTTTTAGTAAAATATGGTCACACGATCAAAAGTTGAAAAAAAATTCATAAAAAAAATTGTCAATCAAATACCTCAAAAGTAGAAATTTGAATGGAAAAAAATGATATTTTTCATAAAAAAATAAAGTCAATCAAACACACTTGTAATATTTACTAATAGAGAAAAAGGAGCCTAGTGAAGTGTTATGATCGGCGGCATAAATAACGTAATTATAACAATAATTATATTATAAAATAGCAATTAGCATAAGGTAAAGCGGATATAACAATATAAATTTTATAATTGTAACTGAGTCACGTCAAGTGATTTGCCTCGATGTATAATCATTTTTATTTAGTTATGGATAAGTTCATAAAACATATCTAAGTTAATGTCCCTAGACTTATTCAGATTGATAGTAATCATTGATGGGAGTGATCAATGGTAAATTAGAATTTTTCAATAAAACTTTATGTACCGTCTCGTTAAAATTTTCATTTTCATTTTTCTACTCATTTTTAACCATATATTTTTCAATAAAATAATATTTTTCATCACATTAATAATTTTAACTTTTTTTCAACCACTCATTCTTCAATAATTTAATATTCCAAAAATACTTTTTTTTCCAAAGGAACGTGGCTCAGACACAATTGTAATCTGAATTTTAAAAGATATGAGGTTAAAAAGGAGAAAGAGAACGGTCTGAAGGATTTATATTGATGGACTTGCTGAAAAAATAAGCCCAACAAGTGAAGTACTGCACATTTGCATTGTATAATACACAAAAATAGCTCTAAATTGGATGGTAACTTCTTCTTTTTTGAAAACTAGTAAGACGCACGTGCATTACTATAGTTGGCTATATGATAGGGTATATATAAAAAAAATTATTTGTCTTAAACATTAGTTTTATTAAACTTAAAACACTTGAAATGATGATAGGTGACAAAAATAATATTAAGAGATTTGATTTAAAGCTTATTTTCTAGACTTTGCATTTGAAAGTCTCTTTGTTCTTTTTAAAAAAAGACAGGGCATAGACGATTAGGTGTTGATACCTTGCTAAAGAGATAATGAAGTTCAACATAGCCCTCATTTTTCTACCTATTGAGGTAAGACATTATGTCTACTTCATCTCGTGTTCATAGAATCTCCAATTAAATGTATCAGTTGCACTAGCATTTAATTTCTTTACCAAGACCCTATGCAAGACATATATAGTCAAGAGTAATTAATTAATGATAATACAGTGC
>CAIGRP010040172.1:0-16694 GCA_903798385.1 Fraxinus cuspidata
ACAAGAAAGAGAACAGCCCCTTAGCCTTGAGGAAAAGACTTTCCAATTGGGAATTATGATGTCCATTATCCTTTAATAGCACATCTTGGTAAATAACTATTTGCAATGTGCTATATTTTTTCATCTGTACTTTTAAGCATTCTTTCAAAAATATTCCTCTTCCCTCGGGTAGCTTTTGGATCAAAATTGCTTGATTTATTGCTCTGTAATTTTCTTACAGTGTGAAGAGATTTATACATATCTCTTGTTATTCAGTGCAAGTTTACACAAATCTTACATTTCTTAATGATTCTTGGTGATCTTTTTCCTAGTAGAAGGCAGTAAATTGGCTATCGCGGCTGAGGAGTGTTAATAGAGTCTTTGATCAAGAGAAGATTTACATTCTGTTGTTCCTGAGGGCAAAATTCTTCAGTTGAAGCTCAAAATAGTTATTCAGTTGCTTCTTAATGAGTGCAACCTCAGCCGAAGGATTTTGAAATTCAGGACAGTAGATTAAAAAGCAGATATATGGACATCTCATTGCGAGTGAAGTCTCTCAAAAGGGGCACCATGGTACATAACGTTTTCTTAAATATTGTTATTGTGTTTTCTGGTTTTTGTAGCTTTTCTTTTCAATTTTGTGTAGGAGGCATTTTGCATTCTCTTTTACTTTAACCTACAAATTATTACACCAGATACAGGAGCAGAAAATATCCTATTCTCACTGTTGTATAATTGCTGTTGAGAAACTCTTTTGTAACATGCAAAATAATTATATACTTGTATTTTTGTGCCTGAAATTTCACATTTATGCGATGTGTTTTTTGGGTTTGGAGTTTGGACTCCCTTTTGTTGTGGTTATTTTTCAACTGACAATATTTTCTTGGATAATGCTTTTTGTACACACACTCCCCTCACATAAAAGGGGGCCCACCTCGAATAAAAAATTCGTGGGCCCCCCATTGTGAGGGGGCTGTACACCGGGGCGTACACCACAGTATACATGAAGCATTATCCTATTTTCTTTCACTGGATAATTTTTAGTTCCAATTGAGTAAACAGCATCACATTCTAAAAGAGAGAGACTTACCTGATGCACGTTACAGAAATGAGGACAATTTTCATTCTACGCAAGCATGTGAGACTTTCTGTAAGTTCTGGTATTGTCATACTCAGTTGAATTTGTTAGTTTATTCATCTCGTATCTTTTACCTACTAGTAATTACCACATAGTCATGAAGATGGTTTCTATCAAAATATTCTGTTATTGTGTGCTTTGAAATGAGGAAAAAAAATTATTGCATTTTTATTGTATTTTTATTTTTTAATATGATTGGAATATAAGTTGTTTTATGTCATTTCAACGGACTTTTGGATGGAAACAATTATTAAAGACAAGATATTCTAACTAATAGAAGATTGATGGTAAAATTGTGATGAGAAAACAGTTAGGGACATAAGGTATATAATGAGCAAAGATTGAGAACCTTAAATAATAACTATGGAGTAACCATTAAAAACAATATAATTAGCCATTGATGTATTAGAAGTTGCATGAGTTGACAATTTTATGGACAACTTTATTGACTATATTTCTCTTTGAATAAAACCAGCACATTGAAAATAGAATAATGTTATCTAGCCAATGATACGAGAGCACTAGTTTAGGTGAAAAATTCTTCAGTGCAGGCAACTTCAATGGCCCCATGAAGGTTCTTCACTGCAAGCGACGATGACGGGGCCTGTTCTGTTCTTTATTTCTTTTCTTTTCTTTTCCTTTTTTTTTATTTTTGATTTTTTTAATTATTTTATGTTAAAATTGTAAAGTTTCAATGTTGCCCTTTTTCTATTTGGGCCAAAACAATTTTTCTAGTCAATTTAAGGTCAAATAAATGGAATCCATTCATTTTTCATTTTGCTGCAACTAAATGAAAGGTTTGAAACTGTGGATGATACAAATAAAATGTGTGTAAAATTTGCAAAAAGATGAAAGGTATGTGACTGGAGCTGTAATTATCCCTTTTAAAATTGTTCGATGAACGCATGTATTTATATATCCAAAAAATTAGGTCAAAATAATTGAACTTGAGTTGAACGGGAAAAGAAAAAATAGGTCCACCCATGTATAACCATGTGATCTCAGTGTAACATGTTGAGATCGCAAAATTAAGCATTTATGCTTGATGTTGAGCAGATTTCATATGTTGTGGTCGTATATGGGTGGGCTTGCATCGACAATCCATAACTCTTAACCTTCCATCAATTTGGTCCCTAAATTTCTCTTTTGGTTCAGTACGAGCCCTTTCTTATTTGCACAATGGGTCCTCCATCTTTAAATCTTTAAAATTCAATCATCATCATTCAGTATCATCTATAACAGTTGTGTTACATGTACATCATAAATTATAAATTTGTTTACCAGCATATGTAGCGAGATTTGATTGGATCAAAATATCATCAATAATAATAATAATAATAATAATAAAGTTCTCCACTTTCGTTTTGTCACCTAATCAATGTGTAAAAGATCATGTAAATGATGATGTGCAACAAACATTTTTCCATCTATAATTGATCTGATGCAAGTTCTAAAAGTTTGCAATTTAATCCTTTATTAATTCTTTTAATTATCATGTGAACTCTTGTTAATCTTTAATTTGCTTCTAATCAACGAATTAAACTTCAAAAATGCTATTTTCACGTCAATTGTATTTAAACACCAAATTAGGTAAATATTAGCTCAATTTAGTAATAAGTCCCTGTTTGAGCCACTTTAAATTTTCATTCTCATCTTTCTACTAATTTTCAACCACACATTTTTCAGTAATTTTTCCTTCTTTTTCAATCACACATTCTCTATCAATCTATTATTCCAAAATACATTATTCCAAAATAATGAGGCTCAAATACACTCTAAATAAACAAGTTTAGAAGCTTAAATAAGTATGTAAAATACACTTATCATACCTCCAAACTTAAAATCTTGTCGTTTTGAGCAATGCTATCTACAAAAATATACAAGCAAACAAATATAACAATCAAAATTTAGATAGTTTTAAAAGAGTTTATAATTAATGCCACTACAATAAAAATTTTCACTTAACCCATGTTAGATTGACTTGTGCGAATAGTCAATCTAATCATGATGAACTTCTACATTAGTTATTTCTCAATCCTCGATGATCCAATATTTCCTTTCTTTCCATATGAAACGAACTCCCAAACTTGTTCTTAAGGGTCTGCTTGGGAGTTTCATCGTAGCTGTTATGAGCGTTTTTTAAAGTATTAGTTTTAAAAGTTTACGAAATGATTGAATTTGAGTGATTTTAGTAGCAATTTTTAAAATTATCCAACCTATGCTTGAGAATTTATTATTCATCGGTTTTGAAAGTTTTTTAAAAAATAAAATTACGTATATATCCCTTAGTAAAATTTTCTTTTTATATAAATTTTTTACTCAAAATTGAAATTTTACTTATAGATAATTATTTTACATATAAGTTAATATTTAATTTAAAAATAAAATAAATTTATATATTTAATTAAAATTTTAATTTAATATTTTTACTTATAAGTAAATTTACAATTATAAGTAAATTGTATACTTTTAAATAACTTTAAGTGACTTTTTTTTTTACTTATAAGTAATTTTTACATTTTATAAGTGATTTTTTTTATTATTAGTAGATAATTTTTACGTAAAAGTGATTTTTTTTTACTTGTAAATAATTTTTAATTATAATGTATTTTTTCTTATCTTACATGTATTATTTTAATTATAAGTATTTTAATTATAATATATTTTTTAAAATTATAAATATTTTTTAGCTAATATTTTTTAATTTACAATTTAGTTTTGAACAAAATGATAAATTAGAAGAGAATATGAGAAACGGTCAAAATCTACCAATTTAGTGGGTTGAAAGAACCTCTCAAAAATATACTGCGCTGATTTTGGGTGGTTTTTTAAACAATAAAAAATCGGTGCCCAAAAAAATTAGCAGACACCGATTTTTTAAACTCCTCATAAATGGTGCAACTCAAAATCGGCGAAAAAAACTCCCAAGCAAGCCATAAGTCTCTCACCCAAGGTGTTTAATCTAGAGTTAATTTCATAACAGACTTTTCTTTTTAGCTCAAGTTTGGATATAATTTAGTAAATGAAAGTTACTACCTCGAAAATGTGATGATTTTCTCTAGATTTAAGTGACTCAACCCCCAAGCTTCAAGTGGCTAGTAATCTCGCAAGAAATTTAAATTTTGAATTGAGCATCTAAATTTTAGTCAGAAAGAAACAATGCCTATAGTTGTTTTATCACTACCTTGACATATTTTGATATATTTTTTTATTATGTCCCTTCTCCCGTTATTGTGATGTTTTTTTAGTTTCTAATGTAGTTTTCATTCTACACTATAAGCAACGTTCTTTCTTAGTATATCATTTTGTAAATATTGATGATGATTATGTTCTGATTTTTCAAGAGTCGCATCACACAATAATGTAGGTAACTTTTTTCCTATGTACGGTGAATAATACAATATCTTTTAGATTCTAAATATAAATGTGTTGACTCTTAAATCATGTCACTTGCGTATATATTAGTTGAATGGCCATTGACCTCAAAAGGGAAAACTTGTTTTTTTGAATAGTGATTTTTTTTGGATAAATATGATGTTTTGAATATTGATTTTAGGAAAATGTGTTGTTAAAAAGTGAAAAAAAGTTTTGGATTACGTGCAGAATATTTTATTGTGTGAATATATGGTTGAAAATAAATAAATAAAATAAATTATTATTTTTAAAACATATGTATCAAATCCGTGAGCTTTGATTAGAAATTTGACTTGTCTAGATTAAACGTGTATTCAAAACACTATAGTTAATCAAAGCACTCAAATTTGATACAAACGTTTAATTTTGAGTTGATTTGTCCATTTGCACTATATGTATCATCTGCCAGATTTCGTTTTTCTCATTTGCAATGTGTCAAACGAAAATTCACATGAAAAGTTATGATCATTAAAAAAATTACAATTCGATCAAACTATCGAAATAAAGTGTTTCATTACTCACTCAAACTATATTATGGTCACAATTTATTCATCAAACTTCCAAGTGCTTCCCAATGATCACTCATCCTTGAGAATTGCACTCCATCCATCATTTGCTAGGTTTCATTTCCTCTGTTGTTGATACGTCGAATGAAAATTTCACCGACAAATTACGACTATTAAGAAAATAACAATACATCCAAATCATTGAACTCTCCAGAATTAACACATGTAAAATGCAACTTTGACGGCCCATAAACTTCTTTAAGCCAATTGTTCGTCCCAATTTTTAGCCCCAAAAAATCTTAGTTCCCAATTCACCCATCCCACTCACGTACAACTACATTGTGTATTGAGACATGGCCTATCATTGAGAAGGACATGAGAAGTTATTACTTATAAAGCCATATTTCCTAATTGTATTGTTTGCTCAACGTTTCTTTAATTTCAATCTTCTGTTTTGTAGGCATGTGTTTGATTATATAAGGGAAAAACGTCGTCAAACTCCAATAGCTGGTGTACATCAGGAATACCTTATGGGCCGTGTCATGTTTGTTGTTCCTTAATCTATTAGAGTTCGATATTACTTTCTTCATCAAATAGCCGGACACGCGTCTACAAAAACGAAAATTGAATACCTAATGGGCCGTTAAAATATGTAACTTTTATTTGTTTTTAACAGGGAAATAGTAATTATGCCAAAAAATATATTTACTTTTAAGTTATTTTTTTAACTTAAATCATATTTGACAAGACTTTGTATACTAGATATTTTAATACTTATTTACGGGAGATTTTTTCAAATTAAAATAATTTTTGTAGAGGATATACGATTGAAAAGTATAAAAATTTTTTTATGTAGATTGTGATTGAAAATAATTTTGAAAAAAATAATAATTTTGGAATAATCTCTCAAAAATAAGGCCTTAACTTTGTAAATCGCCACCTTGAGAAACGGTCCACTGCCGAAAATAGAAGAAAAATGAAAGTGTCCATTTGATGAAAGAAATAGTCCACTTTCACCGAGTCGAAGACGAATTCATGTATGTATACGTATATACATACACGTACCAAACGCGGTTAGTTTAGAGAGAGGGAGAGGCACCCTCTACGGAGATCCCCTTTGGATTTGTGTACAGCTTCACCCCATGTCGCCGACGATTTGCTAATCTGAGTTCCCGGGTATCTTTTCCCTCTCCTTATGTATTTATCTGTATTTTTTGAAGTCTCATTTTGTGTCCAATTACCGTAGATGTAGATGTATAGAATGTGATTAATTGGTATGGAATCGTTTTTTATTTTATTTTTTAAATTTTTGAAGAGATGAACATCTAGGGTTCCGTATTGGTGATATTTATAAGCGTATACGCATATTTACAGGAATATAAAGAGAGGGAAAGAGAGTGAAGATGGCAGCTCCACCAGCCAGGGCTAGAGCCGATTACGATTATTTGATTAAACTGCTTCTCATTGGTGACAGCGGTTTGTATCTGCTGTCTTTTTTCTTATATATAATTTTGTGAGATTTATTGGATCGTATGATTGCCAATCACGGGCACATTTGATTGTGTATGTGGATATTATTATGATCTGTGGACAGGTCTGCTTTTACTGAATTTATTTCTGCAAGGCATTGAGATCTTTTATGAGGTAGAGCTTTGTGACATATAGCAGATTAAAGTTTAAGTAGTTGTGTCACCTTGTGCAAACGCTTGATTTTAGATTTTATTGTCAATTTTTAGATGCATTTTTCATTGATTCAACCTTTTCATAGCAGCTCTGTAGAACAGAATGCTCTATTTAATAACTCTTAAAGGGTCAATCTTTTGGGTGCATATTCCAGTTGAGGGAAATATTAGAACTTACAATGGTGTTTCTTGGAAAAATATAAAAAATCATATCATGATTTCAGATTTTAAATTTCACGGCCTGAGCTACATTAATTTAACTATTGACGACCTTCTATCTCACGAAGGTTCTGACTTCTCGTTGCTTTTCATTATACAGAATTTTGTTGTGAAGTTAATAGACATGCTTGACGTCACCAAAAATTCAAGGGATGTAATCTTACACTGTACAGATACTGGGATTTATATTTAGATGCACTGGCTTTGTCATCCCTGTCATCTACCTAAAATAGAACAATGTAAATTAGAGACAATAGAAAAGCAACTGTTTTATACATCTCAGAAAATGGAATAATGAACAGAAAATGGCATTTTTCCTGCGGCCCAGAAAAATGAATAGAAAAAGGAAAACTGACATGTTTTCACATGGCAACTCATGCTGGAAAAGTTTCCATTATAGGGAAACAGTATTATTATTAACACGTGACTTACATTTTTGCCTGCTGTCATGAATTCTTTGAACATTGTTCTATTTGTGGCCTTCTATTTTATGTAACTGGTCCTTTTAGAACAATGCACACGTATATAACAATGCACGCATGTATGTACTTCCTTGGAACCAATTTGAATAATTTTTCACGTTCACAAAATCCTTCCAACAATCAATGGAAACAATTTTTTTTTTATATTAAATTGCTTTTCACTTCTAGTTATGAAGACCAGTTCACCCCATTTCTTTATCTCCTACTTAGATGTTATACACAGTCCACGTTGTGTTAATTTGATTTAGTTTGTGACCGTTGGATATAGTTTTTTCATTCTGAAGAATGCCCATATTCACAATTCTTTCTCTATTCTTGAAAGTAATTACATATACTTTTCTGCTGCATTTGCACAAGGTCATGATGTCATTATTGCTTTCTGATCACTGAATCCTTTGACTAAGTGTGCCAAAGTTTGCCAACATCAGCCCTTCCTGTTTCATGCCTCTTTGACTTGCAGGAGTGCAATAATTTCTTTATACTGGTTCTTTATGTTCACATTGCTAACTACTTGTTAATTTGTATGGAATTTTGGAAGTGTTTATGCAAACCATGCAGCATGTTGGTTCTTCATCCCTCAGCTGACAATTGTATGAGTAATTAAATTGTTTGGTGTAGCTATAAACTTCAATCTTGCACTCACTTTTATTTTTTTTTTTTAAATTTTTAACAGGTGTGGGCAAGAGTTGTTTGCTTCTGCGTTTTTCGGATGGTTCCTTTACAACAAGTTTCATTACCACTATCGGGTTCGTAGTTTTGAGACATCAATTGAAATGGACTGTCATTATCTAGAATGTCAGGAGTTAGCAATAGCTGATGCCAATATTATCATTGCTTCTATTCCAAATTTCTCCATTAAGTAGTCAATAGGACGCATAGACCAGTTCTGCATATTTTTCCCATGTGAATTCTTTTACTTGTTCAGGTTTATATTAGCAAAAAAACCATTAGATTGTTTACCATCTGCCATTAGGGGGATAAAATGTGATAGAAGGACGTTTGGAATACATTGTCATTAATACCCAGATATACTGATAACAGTCTAGAAAAGTTTCAGATTAATTATATTGTTGTCGGATTTATGAGGCCTGATAATATTTCAACATGCGGACTGCATAAACCAAGCTCTCTTATATAATCGGCATAAGATATCCATTTCTTTCATTTTTCTATTTTTCAATATTTTATAGTGATGTTTATTGTGCAGCATTGATTTTAAGATAAGAACTATAGAGCTGGACGGAAAGCGAATTAAGTTGCAAATTTGGGATACAGCTGGTCAGGAGCGGTTCCGAACTATCACGACAGGTATGTGGATAGCTTCCCACTCTTCAATTTAAATTTCAAGCATGAAGCACTACAGATGCTGCTATATCCTAGTGCCAACTACATAGCATTTCATTAGCGAGGAGTCAGAATTGTTGTGAAGCTTTTATGGTGGCAATCTATGAGATTTTTGTCACATTCTGTGCAGTTGGCTTACTAGCTTAGATCTTGAATTACTAATGTGGTCAAAATACATCCTGTTGATCTTTTTGACTGCATTCAAGCATTTTCTGTTACTTCCATTTCCTGACAAATTGTCTTCCATTGTATTTGTTTGAAAACAATATCCTGTTTTTAATTGAAGATGCTCTTTTCACCTGCTTGCTTCTGTAGGTATCCTCATTAAAACATTTCATGATAATAATTAATGTTGTCACAGCTGCTGTTGCCATAACATACCTCATTTGAGTTGCCACAACAGCCCCGAACACCTTAGCGGTCTCGAAATCCACTGCTACACTTTAGAACCATCACCATTAGAGTTTCAAATTCCCCCAGTCATCACTGTGTCCAAAAGTTATCACCATCATAGGATCGAATTTTGCATTTTAAAGTATGAAAAACGATTTAACATACGATATATAACTACACTTTGATAATTTGAAGAGAACCGTAGTAAATACTTAGGAGAATTTAACTTCTTCAACAAAGCGATAAGTTGTATCTCTATAGGTGTGATTTACATGGTATTTATAGGTACATTTAGGAGTACCAAAAGGAATGTGTCATTATAACGTTCCTATAATTGTGCACTAAATAAGGTAATAAGTTATACTGTATAAAAATTATATATATACACACAAACGCACGCGCACACGCTCGCACATATATGATATTTTACTTATTTAGAAATGAATCTTACTAACTTATCTTTCGTATATATGTGGAAATTAACCATAACTATATGTATATAAATATACGTAATTATATTAATTACATAATTTAAATTAATCAGTCATAATTATAGACACACGTAATTATAGTAGTCACATAATTTAAATTAATTAGTCATAATTATATATAGATGTATGTAATTATTTTTTTTGATAATCGTGGATGTCCAGGCCAACTTGTCGGCATTTCGACTAATTTCACGGGGCCTTGAAGTTTACGATCGGATATTCACCTCAGTGGCCCTGAGGAGACTCGAATTGGTGACCATTGGAGTGCAAACCCAAGGCCTGACCAATTGAGCAACCACTCAAGGTTATAGATGTACTTAATTATAGTAATTATATAATCTAAAATTGATAAATCATAATTATAGATAATACATACATAGATACTATATTTGAAATTCATCGTCCACAATTATAAATAACTAAACATACGTAAGCACACGTAATTGTAGTAATATATTGGAAATCAATCAATCATAATTATATATAGGCCTTGTTTGGTACGGATTAGAATCAGATTTTAATCTAAGTCAAAGTCAAACAATCAATATTAACCACATCTTTCATGGGTCCCACAACTTTTCAACCACACATTTCAAAAATTTCTATCACAATCTACTAAAAATCTAATTTTAATCCTCAAACATCCTCATAGTTTACTTATTTAGAAGGAGTCTTCTTAATTTATCTTTCACATATTAGGAATACTTAATTCCATCCAGTTCTTCCATATATATTAATACAACACACACACTCTCTCTTATACCATAAATATTTTTATCATATATATATGTATATGTATATATAGTTCATGAAATTACACTTGTAGTCCCTCAACTATTGGCCGATATGCAATTTAATCTCATAACTTTCATCCTCTTGCACTGAGATCCTAATTTCATAATTAACGACTATAAAAGATTTTAGGGTATTATATCTAGGGGTGTTGTAGAGTTCCATTGATTGTGATTTGGGTATTTTATGGCTGTTTTGATGGTAGATTTTTGGTCAGTGGGGTTGATGTCTGATGTTTTCTTTGGTACTTTTTGGCTTTAAGACGTGGTGATGTTATACATGCGTTTGTTTTATCGTCTCTCTCTCCTTCTATCTATATAACCATGTTAGTTAGATGGTGGTTTTGGGGGTTAGATGATAGTGTTTTGCAAGTAGTTTTTGCACCCCACCCCACCACTGCGTGTGTGGGGGGGGGGGGGATTGCTGGACTACTAGGCAAAGAAGGGGTTTGAGGACCGAAGATAAAAATAAGAGGTGCATGCCCTTGCTTTAGTTTTTAAAGAACCGTGTTATCTCACTTGAGCAAGATGAAAATGAATCGTTACGCTAATGAAAGACCTCAGCTTAGAAATTAATTCAAGTCAAATAAATATATACTCATTTTGACAAGTAGGCAATAAGAATTCAACATTTCTGCTAGTTTATAAACCTATTGAGGATGAAGTATTGTGATATTTTCCACTTAAAGTTGTTACCAATAATATGGCATTTATCTCTTTCAACTTTCTATCATTTCCGTTAAAAAGTTGTTATGAATAATCTGCTTTTTTGCAGCTTACTACAGAGGAGCCATGGGTATCTTGCTGGTGTATGATGTCACTGATGAATCATCTTTCAATAGTAAATTCTCTTTTTCATAGAATACATTTTTCATAGCTATGTCTTGCTTTGGCTAATTTTTTCTAATCTGAGAATCCATCTAGGTCATTCATTCATCCTTGTGTTATTTTAGCATGTCAATAATGCACTGCTATTATTTACTGTGTTTTGACTGGCAGAATTAATTATATTTTTGGCTTTGTTCAATTTTATTTGATCATTTTTCTTGTTCAGATATTAGGAATTGGATTCGCAACATTGAGCAACATGCTTCTGATAATGTTAACAAAGTATTGGTGGGAAACAAGGCTGACATGGATGAAAGCAAAAGGGTAGGTGGTTGCGTTTTTAGACTTCGACACGAGAATTTTTACTTTCTTTTCTGATGTGAACTAAGTCGATGGAGCATGCTGTTTCCCTTTTAAAAATGGTTGCATCCCTGATCTGAAACTAAAGATCATATAATTTTTTCTTCATGGGGTCCGATAAAAGTTCTTGCACAAAGTATCTTTTCATGTGCCATGGTTATTGATATTTTTATCTTCTTACATTTTCTAGGCTGTTCCTACCTCCAAAGGTCAAGCTCTTGCCGATGAGTATGGTATAAAGTTCTTTGAAACTGTAAGTAGAACTCCATCTTTCTCGATTGTGTGTCTAGCCTAACTATTTGATTTATGTCATAACTTCTGAGTGATATTCTACTATAGAGTGCAAAGACAAACATGAATGTGGAGGAGGTTTTCTTTTCGATTGCTAGAGATATAAAACAACGGCTTTCGGAAACTGACTCTAAGATCGAGGTACAAAGTTTTTCTTATTTGTTATATCCTCTAATGTAAGAATTGGAAATGAGAATTTTTTTTTTTTTTAATAGGTAGAAATGAGAAAATTATTCAACATAAGTTATATAAAAAATGTTATTCTATCTCTATTCAGATACCAAGAGGCAGAATTGTGTTAGACCCCTTCTTTTTTAGTTCCTATGGCTACTAGAATGGAACCTGGAATGTACATTTTGAAGACAATATAATTAAATTCTTTGTAAGAGCTCAAGATTTTAGACAAAGTGGTTTAACATGATATCAAAGCATATAAAAGTTGTGCGTTCAGGTCTCACCTCTATCCATTTATGAAAATTGTGTATGTCTTAGTTTGATGAAAAAATGAGTTCAGTCTGCATGTGAGAGGCTTGTTGACAATTAAATTTAAATAAATAAATGTGTCCTCTAGCAGCATAAACTTTTAGATCTTGCACATATTCTCTTTTACATTGCCTTGGTATTTCTACGAATGCACAACGTTTGGTTGGTGATTGCAGCCTCAGGCCATTAGGATCAACCAATCAGATCAGCCAACTTCAGGTGGTGCAGCTGCACAAAAGTCTGCTTGCTGTGGTTCATAATATGAGAATTGACGACTATATTCAGAGCATTTTAACTGTTGGGGATAAAAATTGTTTAGCAATATTTTAACTGCCTCATCATTTTATTGTCTTTCTTCTAGCTTCTATGTATTGAAAGTTTATATTTTATTTTATCTTTTTTATTTGTGAATACTCTTGTTCGACTATTTATTTGACCCTTCATTTGTGTGCAATCATATTTTTGTTACCGTGTGCTCTGTTCTTGTTTTTCCCTTTCTATGGCATAATTACACTACCGGTTTAGATGTGAAGGAAAAGAAATGACAACATTATGAGATTCTTCTAATTTACTTTGGGCATAAAGATAAAACTATATTTTGATTGGTTTTGAATGTTTCTTTTAGGTAATTGGCACTAAACATCTCTATTCTTTTTGGGATCAGATTGGATCGATTTTCAATCACACATAAAATTGAATTTGGCTAGATCGCTTTGGTTAAATTAATACTGAAATTGACTCAAATCGAATTGGTTTGGCTTGGGCTTAAAATATAGAATTTTTTAATTTTTTTTATTTTTTGAGAAAATTATGCTTTTAAGTTTTCGTTATGAAAAATTAGGTATTATCTTTTTTTATATTCACAATTAGATATTTTTGTTTTAAAAAATATTTTAAATATGTTTTTATTTGTCCCTAATTCCTTAAATTGTGATGGTGTATATTTGATTTTTAGTTTTTGAAACTCAAGTTATACAAAATGAAGTTTTTACTGTTTCAATAATATTGGAAGACACATTATTTTCTTTTCTCATCGTTAGTATTGGAAGACAGTAACTCCATGCTCCAGGCAATAACTTAAATGATTTTTGTGCCTATTTCATTTTAGAATTAAACGATTTAAAAAAAAAAAAAAAATCACTGGGATTGACCTTGAGTAGGATCGATTCTACACTCGACATGAGTCGGCTGGAAAGCGGTTTTCTGCATTTTATTTTTGTGCCAACTCAAGATGTAAACGAATTGTAAGAACCCGACTCAAACTGACGTGAAAACTGATTCAATTATCCTGAGTTGATTCGGTTAGTCGAGTAGGCGGTTAATTTATCCCCCCCAAATGGTGGTGTAAGCTGCAAGGTTGGGATTTTAGGCAATTGTTGGCTAGTCAAATGGACGGAATAAATTGCTTGAACATCAACACGCCAGAATAAATAGGCTGGGACCGTACTACCAAGAAACGTACCCTAGGGATGGAAATTATGACTGTGAATTGAGGACCAATGGAGCAATTCCTTTTTACTTTGGCTAGAGTTAATTGTTCCAATGATCACTGAACTTATGTATATGTTTTCAATTGTTCACTGAAGTTTAAAATATAGAGTTTTGGCTATTGAACTTAGGAAAACGTTAGACGTTACTCACTGGTACAACTTCTGTTTAGAATCTTTAACGGATTGGTGATGTGGTTGATGGAATGTACACATGGCGCCACATCACATAGTTAAACTTTGAGATGGTCAAATTTTGACTACTAAATTTTGGAGAACGTCTTTGATTACTTACTAAATTTTCAAAAATATCTTCTAATACTCAATGGACTATGAGGTGATAGAATTTTAACCGCTAAACTTTGAGATTGTTAAATTTTGGCCACTAAATTTTGAAAAACACCTTCTATTCACACTATAAGTTTGAATTTAATTATTATTCGTTGTCAAAATTTAGATTAAGATTTGAATTTAATTTAATTCTAACTATTGTAAATTAAAATATTAAAATTCAGATTTAATTTAATTTTGTAATGCCCCAAAATTTTACAAATACTAGAGTATTACCAAAAATTCTATTTTCGCAGAACGATAAAATAATATTCTTTAAATAAAAATAACTAGAATATTCATAATGAAAATATAATCACAAATTAAATAATCGTCTTTGAACCTATTAAACTAACTAATAATTTGAAGGGATAAAAAATAAATTTAATGTTTTATCTCTTCGATTCCTCTTGACAGTCGTATCACCATCCCGTTATTATTCCAATCGATTCTAACTAACATGCAAAATTTTGTAAGAGTGAGTATTTAAAAATACCTAGTAAGATACGTGTAAATTTCATACACAATTATATCACAATAAGATAAACACACATACCACTCTTCTCTTATGGAGTATATCAGTGACCAAGCGACACCCATCTTAGGTCATTTTAAATTCTCGAATTATATCTTATCTCTTAATAAATAACCCGAAGGTCCACTGGTAATTCATGCATAAATTACCAAATATAAAAGTATAAGGAAACAAACCACTTGCAAAGAAGTATCTTACCTTGATTTTGAAAGGTTGAAAATAATAAATATTGCACGTAAAAGATTTTCTATTTTTCTATACTTTTTCCTCTCATTTTCTCTCGAATGTGGCTCTCTTTATTTTCTGTTGTGAAATAATGAGAATTCTTACGTTATTTATAGTTGAAATTCTCAATTGAGTTTGAATACAACTATAATTTAAAACGATGTATATAAGAAATTTGGATAATAATTGATTTCTAAAAAATAGAATTATGATTACTTTTAAACTTTATCGAATTAAAATTGCAATCAAACTCTATCCAAATCACCAAAAGATTATTATTATTATTATTATCATCAAAATCAACATTTATCAATATATCGATACATAATTATTTGACTCAAATAAGATAGAAATTTAAAACCTATTTCATTTTAGTTCTTCTTTTTTTCAAAATATTAAAAATATACTATATAAAACAAATAAAATTTTATTCTAAAATTTTTGGAGCGTTACAATCTCCCCTCTTTAAAAAATTTCGTTCTCGAAATTACCTCATNCTCAAATAAGATAGAAATTTAAAACCTATTTCATTTTAGTTCTTCTTTTTTTCAAAATATTAAAAATATACTATATAAAACAAATAAAATTTTATTCTAAAATTTTTGGAGCGTTACAATCTCCCCTCTTTAAAAAATTTCGTTCTCGAAATTACCTCATCTATTTGAAGTTCTAAATACTTGATAATTGACATAATTATAATATATTATATCATAAATCAAGAAAACTCATAATCATGATAAAAGAACGGCATTTCATTTCTTACCTTGGGATCGATTGGAGAGTGTCGAACAGTGAGTACTACGTGCCAATGATTTTTTATAACATTATATATTTAAAACTTTAAAAATTTTACATTCTCTTTAAACTACTAAAATTTATGAAAATTATACTTTTTTTTTTATTTTTTTTTCTAAAATAAGATTTTCTTGAATTGAAAGTTTTTAGAAAATAGAATAATTTTAAATTTGGAAAGTTTTGAAATATTTTTTTCGTCTTGTTAATTTGAATAACGCGCAATCAAAAGACTTCCAGATGAGGAGTGGGCTCACAAGCAGACCGCTTAAATCACAAGATTTTCTTAGATAGTTTAGGTCTTCTTGACAAAATCTCTCAATCTTGCGAATACTCAAATCAAGAAAACTGAAACAATAAAAAAAACTTGACATTTCTTAAAATATGAATTTTCTAATTGGTAAATTTTAAAACATCATTAATGTCAATCATCTATTCATGTGAACAGTAACATGCACTGTTCGACACTGTTCACATGAACAATACTGACACTGTTCACATGAACAGTGCACGTAAATCTTTTTCTTAATCTACAAGAAGGTTGAACATTTGCTCTGATACCAAACTGTAACACCACGAAATTTTACAAACACTTGAGTATTACCAAAAATTCACTTTTCGCAAAACGATAAAATAATATTCTTTAAATAAAAATAATTGAAATATCCATAATGAAAATATAATCACAAATTAAATAACCGCATTTGAACAAACTAAATTGATTAATAATTTGAAGGGAAAAAAATAAACTTAATGTTTTATCTCTTCGATTCCTTTTGGTAGTCGCATCACCATTCCGCCATTGTTTCAATTGATCCGAACTAACATGTAAATTTTTGTATGAATGAGTATTTAAAAATACCCAGTAAGATACGTGCAATTTTCATATACAATTATATCAATAAAATAAACACTTCATACCAC
>CAIGRP010040173.1:0-11951 GCA_903798385.1 Fraxinus cuspidata
GTCCAATTAAATGTTGTGATATGATACTCATTTAATTGGACCTTGATACTCATTTATGGTAGAAGAATCCACCTCTATTTATAAACTCGAGAGTCCAAATCGTTGTGTAATTGACTTGGCTCTATTGCATCATTGATTTGATTCCAATATTTCCATCAAATTTACATACCTTTTTGTATTGTCATCGCGTTTTCCAAAAAAACTTCTAGAAAACACGAACAAAAAATGGACCTCTCCATCAACACACTAGTATTTCTTCAGCACGCACAGTATTTAGCCTCAACCGAGGCCAAGGACAAGAACTTTGTGTTATGACCATTATTGATCCAAGTGGTATTGGCTTTGATCACAGCTGAGTAGAAAGACACAACCCTGAGGTGCTGCTTAATATCCTCAAAACGAAGTCCACTGATGAACTAAATGTTGGATAGTGTTTTCTCATCGAGTAAATATATTAGGATTCGCAATATTTTGATATAAAGGGTGTGTTTGAGCCATATTATTTTGTAAGAATGTATTCTAGAATAGTAGATTGATGGATAATGTGTGGTTGAAAAAGAAAAAAAAAGTTATTGATGTGATGGAAAATATTATTTTATTGAAAAATGTGTGGTTGAAAATAAGTAAAAAAATGAGAATGAAAATTTTAATTTGTACCAAACAGGATAAAAATATTGATTTAACTTTTGATAAATTATATGTAGTAAATTGAGCTTGTTCATGAATCGATTTTATATTATAAATTGAGTGTTTAAGCATGGAAAGATTCAATTTATAATTCAATCTAGGTTTTATTGTCCATGATTGGTAAATAAAGATGAATATTTTATTTTGATGAGATTGCTTCATTTTATCAAAGTTAATCTTTAGTTTTGGTAATAAGATTGTGTGTATATTTTGGAATATATTAAACTGGATCACGTTAAATTTAATATGTAAAATTGACAACATTGTTGACATATAGTTGATTTCATCCTTAATATTTTAATTATAATAAATAAGATTAATATTATTCCTAACAATTGATTTTGAGTCATGATAGTTCAATATTGAAATCAATCAAACATTGTCAAATTCAACATATTATAAATCGGACTCGAAATAAAGAACAAAGAGGAAGTTAATCATTCAAGTCAAATCATTCGAGATGAGAGCTTAAAAGACAAATATCAAGAAAAAACAAGATCAAGACGAGAAGTCTAAAAGGCAAACTTTGAAGCAAGATACAAGATTAAACTTTTTAGTTCAAATATAAAAGTACTAATACTTTTATATTTAGAAATGAATGATAAAAGCTAAAAAAATCATTATATGCATGAAAAGATTATTTCATAAAAATACTTGCATAAAAAATAATTATTTTTCAAAAGGTAAAAAATTCAATTTGATATTTAAACTTTTTACAATGTTATTTACTCTTTCAAAAGCCCACATTTTTCCAACAAAAAAAATTCAAAGTCAAAGAGGACGTCCAGCTGACCATCCAGATGTCCGATTCGCCACAGTCATTTTTTTAGATGTTTTGATTTTTGACGCACAACGGCTAATTGGGTCGTCCGGTTCAAAATCCGGACATCCGGTTGGGTCATCTGGTTAGTCAGAAATTTTTGGAGTTTTAATTGCTATAAATACCATTTCACTTTACATTCATAAAAGAACTAAAAGAGAACTTTCTTGTGAAATATATTTGTAAAAAATCTTCTTTGGGCTTACATTTATTTCATTTATTTTTTCATAATAAAAACTTTGATTGTTGAATCAAACTTCTTAAATCATTTTTCTTATCAAAGTTTTTCATTTCTATTTGTGTTTAACTTATTTATATCAATTTTAAAATGTAGATTTATTTTTGAAGAAGATCTTTATATTTACATTGCATAAACTTTTATACTTCTTCATACTGAAAATTTTGATTGATTGAATTAAACTTGTAAAATCATCATATTTATCAAAGTTTCTATTTCTCTCTTAATGCTTAATTTATTATAATTATTCATTAAAAAATATATATATTTTGAGAAGATTTTTTTAACCTACATTGCATTTATTTCTTCTTCATCTTTTCATTGAAATACTTTGATTGATTGAATCTGATTTTTTATTATCATATTCATCAAAAAACTTCATTTAACACTTGAGCTATAATTTATTACTATTCAATTGTTAGCATCTCTTAGTAGTTAATTTGTTTGTATTATTTATCAAGAGAAGTATTCTATTATAAAATCACTTTGATAAAGTGTGGGTCTCGTTGAAATTTCTTAAATATCAACATTGCATAAGGATTGTGCTCTTTGTTATAAGTCACATTGTAGGTCTATTGAGGTCTCTGTGAAAGCTCAATAGTGGTCATGTTGAGGTCCCGTAAAGCTCAATATTGTATAAGGATCGGTGCTTTTTTGTAAGTCACTGAAAGCGTTGTAAATGGTTGAATTACACCATAAGTTAACCAATATAGTGAAAAATACATTGCTCGTGCCGAAGAGATTGGTAATGGAAGACGTAGATCATTGCTTTGGATCAAATCTCTACAATTATGTTATTTGTATTATCTCTCTCTTTTACTTATTGCTTTTATATTTGTACTTATAATTTGAATTAATCTATTTAGTCTTTACTTACTTGAATTTAGATTAATTTTTCAAAAAAAAATTTAAAAATCAATTTACTCCCCCTCTTAATTAGTTATTATTGGGCTCTCAAACATAAGTTTAATTTACGTGACTTTATATGTAGGATCTTAATCTTGAGCGGGTAATAGATTTTGATTACTAACTTGAAATTCCTTAAGGTGGTAATGTGTGAGATAAAATTATTAATTGATATCTAGGTGCCTTAAAAATTAAATTGGAATAACTGGAACATATATTCGCGATATGAAATTCGTAACCTATTTAATAGGTTAGATCATGACTTCAAAAGATTTTCTAGTGGACAGTTAAATCAGAGTTCAATAATTCAATATTTATAGTTGAAATATTGTGATTTGATCACATGAGATTGTCACACAGAAAATGGGATTTAAAAGATACGTATAAATTTGGAAAAGGGTTTTTTGGTCCTTCTTGTTGGCCTATGGTCAATCTTATGTTTTGAATATAAAAAACAGAAGTATGTTCATCACTAATATTTATTTCAAATTTTCAAATGTTGCATGTTGCTGACTTAATCAAATTGGAGACAAAATAATTGGACGAAATATTGTCGATCAAGAAAGCTCAAGATGAAAATCGATCGAGCACTCATATCAAATCAAATTGAGACAAACACTGCGCTATTTCAAATCGAGCAATAAATTGAGCACTCGCGCCCAAATAAATCGAAGATATCGGAACTAGATGTTTTTGGCTTGTTTGTAAAGGTAAATCATTTTAATTCTTAGCAATGACACATTGAAAGCTCAAGTGATGAATTACTTGTGCACGATAAAAAGTCACTTCATTAAAACGTTGGTACAAATATTATTTTTCAAATGTAAGATTTCCAACTTAATCTTAAATACCATTAAACATCACTTACCTTGAAATATGTAGTAAAAATATCATGCAAATATCTACTGGTTGCAAACAAAACAAAAATTGGCCCAGAAATATTTCTGGCCACCCGGACGTCCGGTTCGTCAACAACGATCAAATTTTCGACCGTTCTGACTGATTTTCGATGGCTACTTTTTGGGTTGTCCAATACTGTTTCGGACGTCCGGTTGGGTCGTCCAATTAGATAGAAAAGTTGGCGTTTCTCATTCCACGTTTCTCACTCCTGTAAATACCAACTCATTTGTTATTCATTAACACAACAAGAAAGCGTTAAAGTAAGATACTTTTGAGCAAAGTAACATTGATTTCTCATCATATTTATTATTATCAAATCATTTTGTTTGGAAAAACTTTTGATTAAATCAATTCTTGAAAAATCATTCAACACAACAAAGTTTTTCTAAACCTAACACTTGAGATTCACTCATTGCTATTCATTAAAGTGTTAGCATATTTCTCTCTTGGTACTTAATTGTGATCATATCATTTATTAAGAGATAAGTTTTCAATTTGTAAATTCAATTCTCTTTAAACTTATGGGTCATGTTGAGATCTCGAAAAGCTCAACATTGTAAAAGGATCATGCTCCTTATCTGTAAGTCATCGGAAGCTTTGTAAAGGGTTGGATTGTATCACAAGTCAATCAACATAGTGAAATTGGTCTTGCTCGTGCCGGAGAGCTTGATAACGGAGGACGTAATCATTGCATTAGATCAAACATCCATAATTATATCGTTTGCACTCTCTATCCCTCTTTACTTATTGCCTTCATATTCGTATATGTTATTTGAATTAATCTATTTAGTTATTACACACTTGATTTTAAGTTAATTTCTTGAAAAGTTTTAGAAACAAATTCACCCCCTCTTAATTAGCTATTTTTGGACTTTCACTTCTATCTTGTTTCAAATATTCTTCTTGGTCTAAGGGATAATACATGTTGATCTCAAACAACAGAAATTAATTTAAAGATCAACTCTCAATTTGCCTACCGAAATTTTGGCAGGATTTTGCCCCCTTTTGGGAGGTTTTGGTTTGTTTGTTTGTCTTTTTTTTTTTTTGGATGAAATTTCTAAGGAAATGAAGAAAGAAGTTTGGGCATTATTTTGGCCGAAAAATGGACGCGCGTGCGCGCGCGCGCGCACACACATATATATATAAAGGATTATACAGTTGTAGAAATTCTCATTTTTTATATAAGCTTGGGACTAACTACAATATGTAGACAAAGTTAAAATTGTACATGAAAAATAAATGAAATGTCAGTAACAAATCTAATACTATATATATATATATATTTTTTTTTTTTTTTTACATTCATAATTTCCTTACAAATTCACATCTTCTTTATACTTCAGTGAAAATGTAATTGTCAGTTAAAAAAAAAAACACGAGTTGTAAGTGACTCGCTCCACTAAGGGACAAGTTGCTGGAACGAGCCTAATAGTGACGCGAATTTTGAAAATGAGCCAACTCACCTCATAAGGTTGCGTGAGTTGGCTTACCTAATGGGCTGAGCCAAGCCCGAAAGTGGATGAGCTTAGCAACAATACTTGACCAATTTAACATCCGTAACCACCAATGAACTAAACTCAATTTCCTATCTGCTCGTTACTATCCCTTTCACAGAAGATGAGACACTTGAAGGGCTCATTCAATTCCTACATTTCCAGGTCTCCTACGAAATTTATCTAAATTATTTGCAATAAAAAATTGAAGTACATTCTAACTATGGACACTACCTGAGGTTTGATACCTTTGTAACTTTACTGTAATAAACCATAATTATTAAACTCGACTCGGTCGTCGATTTGGATAAATCACCAAGTCACTGGATCGGTGATTCAACCGGTGGGCTAGTGGTTCAACCGTTGAGTCATTGCTAAGTCGAATTTTAGTTAAAAATATTTAAAAAAAAAAGAAAAAAGAAACAATAAATTTTAGTTTAAAAAAAAAACTTTTTAAAACATAGTTTTACGTCATTTGGATAAAAGGTGCATATATATATATATATATATAGTTGTATGGTAAAGCAAATTTGGTTGTCATAGTGGTGAGAATCTTACATTTCACATGGGCGGCAAATATCCAGCGTGTGAATTTAATATAAATTTTGCTTTTGACCAAATTATTAACTAACCAGTTTAATTTGAACCGGTTCCAGTTTTCCTTGACCCATCCAGTTCTCCCAATTTTTTAACAGTTCATTAACACAAATTATATCAACCGGACCGAACCATTGCGATGTTCGCCAGTTCACAGGCCGGATCGGCCGATCCAGTTTGGGTTTAATAACTATGTGATATACAATTAAAATGAGGGCATTTTGGTCGTTTCTTCATTATGAGTGGCTATATCACTATCGCAAATTTTATTTATTACACCACATTATAATTAGACTCAAAACAAAACATATTTTATAAAAATACCACAATAACTTTAGAATTATAGTCTTAACCCAATCGAAAATAAAAAAAAATTAGGAATAAATTTACTGGTTCTAGTTTTCCTTGACACGTTCGGTCTCACAGTTTTTGAATGGTCCATTAACACAAATTATATCAACCGGACCGAACCATTACGATTTTCGCAGTTCACAAGCCAGATCGGCCAATCCAGTCTAAGTTTAATAGCTATGTGATATACAATTAAAATGAGACCTCCATTTACCTATGTAAAAGGATGGACATTTTAGTCATTTCTTCATTATGAGTGGCTATATCACTGTCGCAAATTTTATTTATTACACAACATTAGAATTAGACTCAAAACAAAACATATTTTATAAAAATACCACAATAACTTTAGAATTATAAGCTTAACCACATTGAAAAATAAAAAATTAGGGATAATTACTTGATTGAACTAAAGTGAAAGTATAATTACCGCGAATGCAATTTGCCCACGCTTTGGCATTTAAACAGTTGAGAAATTCGATAAAAACAACATTTAATGTAACAGTACTGAATAATACATATTGTTGGTTGGTTGAATATGTTAAAAGAGTTTGGTCACCATATAAAGATACGAGAAATGCATATTTGGAGAGGTTGATACCTAGTATTAATTTGAGCTCGTTTATTGTAGTGGTCTTGATTTGTTTGTACTATAATGTAACAACTAGTATCATGTAGTTAGTATTGCAAGACCTAAATAAATTAAATAAAGATACCATGGGCCCTGACCATTTGGGGGCCATGTGGCACCTCCCTATTGGCTGGGGTCTGTCGCCCTAGCCAAGTAGCAGGGTTCAAATATAAAGTTGTTCCCACTTTTTGATATCCCTATTTCTTGCTATATTCTATGTTGATTTGCCGATTTGAACTAGCTCTAATCTGTACAAGCATGGTCACCTTGGCTAAGTCTACTGGGTTGAAGTTGTTTCATGAGATATGCACGGTTGGATTTCACCCATGTTGACTTATTCTTAATCTGGGAATAGCATGGTCAATTGAACCCCAGATGGCTATTGACTGGCCTACCATCTACTATGACACTTCGATTCGATTAACTGTTGTTTCGTTTGTCAGTTAGATAGTTAAACTCTTGTAGACCTACTCAATTCAACTATTTGTAGTGACACGGCGTCCATGATATGATTAGACCCCTATTTGTAGGGATTAAAATTTAGATTTTAATTTAAATTAAAGTCAATAATTAATTTTAACTACATATTTCACGAGACTCAAAAATTTTCAACCACATTTTATTATTTTTATTAAAGAGTTATGCTATATGCACACTATAGTTTACATTTGTGTGTGTTGGCTGATTTGAATACATTGATTTTAAAAACACGTTTTTCAATCAATTGTTAGATTTTTGACACATAAGAAGTGTCAACCAAAGTTTTCAAATTTGAGTGTACAAGTGCTCTTATTCTTTGTTAAAATTTACTAAAAATGTTTTTCACTCATAATGTAGACCTCATAATGTCATGCAAATAATTCCGTAGCCAAGAGACTTCACCGTGAGAAATAAAAGGGCTCAAATATGACTCTGCCAAGAGGGGCAAATTCCTCTTATGACGGCTTCTGCATTTACCGATCCTCAGGAAACAATCCCATAACAATTTGCAAAGAATTTCTTTCTCACAAATCACTTGGCAATTCCCCGCGACTACCACAATTTTGTAACACTGAAGGTCACAAATAGCTCGGCTAAGGCCATCTGGAAAACTATCATGTATCATCCTAGCCAAAATTTTTATTTTTATGTTTTTAAAATCTAAATTGTATTTAAAAAATAGAAATTAATACATGAGTAGTAAGTGGTATTATTATAACTTCCGCCCTGTCTCCCGAAAATCCCCAAGAGGACGGGGGACCCAGAGGACCACCAGCCTCACCCCGAGCCTTCATTAGAATTTTTCAATTTTTGTCACAAAAATATCAATTTAAACCCCCAAAGAAAATTGAAAAATCAGTTAGAACAGTGGATGGCCGGCCCACCATGTGTCGAACTTTGAACATTTCCCCATAGACGGGCCCAATAAAAAGATTGCGTTTTGTGCTGGGCCCAGGGACAGCCAAGATTAGGCTTGCTTTATACCTCCTCCTGAAATCTTTGACAAGTTGATGCAACCTAAACTGTTAACATTCTAAGCCCATGTTTGACAATTATTTTAAAATTCTTTAATTCTCATACTCATTTTCAACTGCACATTCATACAATTACACGTAAACCCAAAATTTTTCATTAATTTTAACCATATATATTCCAAAAAATCATTATTTAAAACTCCATTTTCTTAAAATAATAGTCATCAAGCAGGGGCTTAGTTAGGAGTCAAATGTAAGCGTATACATGAAAGCAGATTAGAAAACAATCCTGCTACTGGTTTTTCAACTCCATATTTTGTACATGACACAGACGAAGGCAGGGAATAGCACAAGTTCGAAACTCATAACATTTAGCATTAAAATTCTAAAGTTGTACGTGCCACTTTATACATAACAAAACAGCAGTAAATATTTCTTGTGTGTGCCAACATAATTCAAGTCCTAACAAGTAATGGGCACCATTTCGCAATCTAGTAGAGTCTATTGAGACATAAAGGTCAGAAAAACTCTCCCAGAACATGTGTTTTTTTTTAAGACAACCCAAACACCAAAATCGGGGATGGAGTGGTGGGGGTGTGACTTGATTTACAGATTCACAAAGTTCAAAGGCATATCCACTTCAGTTTGAATGCATTGATTCGACCACGTTCTTCTCTTTCATTCATCTGATGAAAATTAATCCCGTTGCTTACCTTTTTTAGGGCATTTCATTTTGAGAAGATGAGAAATACCTGCTACAACATGCAGCCGACTGTTTGGGACACCTGTTTTTGCAAGCGCATTCCCATACTTATCTAGGAGGACAAAGCAAGGGACATACTTAATGTCGTAATGAAGGAGCTACGTGAAGAAACAAAGCATAAATCAGCCACTGCCATAAATTTACAAACTTAAAACAGTTAAACTCAATCAGCAGAATGGATGAAGATCAATATGAAATCGAGAAACACAACTATCAAATAAATGGAAGATAAATCAACAAAGTTTCAGCTAACTTAACAACGATAGTATAATGTGTTGAGCTTAGATAACCAAATCTTTGTTCCTAAGACAGAATATTGATCACTACTAACTTAGAAACTGAAATTATGCACAGTTTCTTGAGCATAGGATATGTCAAATAATTCAAAAGCAAGAACACAAAGCAGAAAGATAAACAAGAAGCCAAATCTCGGTCGGAGATATACTAATACAACAGAAGTTTCTAGTTGATGGACAGTCAAAAAAAAATTACAGTAAAATGACAGTATCTGCATCAACCCTACTACCCCTTACATTTGTATGATGTAGGAGCATTATCTTGGAACCTAATCTTTATTTTTCATCAAAAAATAAAAAATAAAAATCTAATCAAGTCTAGAGTCAAATTAACCTTGCAGTTTTAAAATATTAGACGAGCCTCCAAAACTCTTTATCCTATTATACATATATTGCACGCTTGATGGAACTAGACAGTATAACTGTATAATAAATACTTAGCTTGTTATTTTCCTTAATGTTTACCGTTAAAATATAGATTCTAACAATTATCTGTTGATATTTCCTTAATCATGTCACAATTATCTCTAGAAAGCAAAGCCTGGTGGTGGGAAAGTTAAGATCATCACCAACATAATTTATGACAATATTACTAACCCCCTGCTTGGCCCCCCATCGATAAAAACTCATTTTTTCCCCAAACTCATTTTTAACCAAACATTTCATGAGATCCAAAACTTTTATCAATTTTTCAACAACACATTTTACCAATTTTTAAACAAAATCTACTGTCTGAGTGTGAGCGTATATACAAACATTTCAGGAAAAAAATGCAGGTAACTCTCCTAGAATTCATCATTAACATTGAACAATTTGATGCCATGTAACTTTATATGCTTGCTTGGCTTCTGCTTTTAAGTGGGAAGTGAAAAAGTAGATAAAAGTTATCGGTCTCAAAAGATGTGGGGTTAAAAATGAAGTTTGACCAGTTTATAAACACTCAAAAGCTTTGCCAAACATATGTTCAGATAAAACTTTACATCAATTGTAAGCAAATATAGGCAAAATATGAATATCAAGATTGAAACCGTTTAGCTTAAGTTCCAATAAGACCTCGGTAAAAAATCTGAACATCATGTACGGATTATCAGTCAGAATTAAATGTTATGCAATCCCATCTATGCAAACTCAAGCTTTTAAGCTTAAGTTCCGATCAAGACCTTGGTATAAAATCTGGTTAATTCTCAACATCATGCATAGATTATCAGTCAGAATCAAATGCTATGCAATCCCCTCTTAATCTGTTAAAAAAAAAAAAACTAATCTTTTTCCTGATTTATCCCAAATTTCTCTATGAAATTGTCTATTCATTTTTTTTTAATGATTGAAGGTGAAAGGCTTTTTGTTATTGTTCTCCGACATGGTCCGTTCACGAACTAGTGACCGGAGTGAAGTCACAACAAAGTAGCCTTACTGGAAGGTGCATATAGATCACCTCATTTTCAGGGAGAGCTCAAGAGTTTATGTAAAAGAAGAAAATGTCACAGTGCATATTATATCATTTATTTCCTTTATGACGTCTGAAGTTATAATGTTCCCCAGCATGTTATCCTTGAAAATACTTATGTAAGAACATTCTTCACCTCTCTAACTAATTTACCTGTTAGACGAGACAGTCATTAATATGGTTCCACAACAACTCATTTATAAAAAAATTAGTTTTGAAACCTTTCGGGTAAAAGAAGGAAGAAATCATATCAAGATTAGGCTTTTAAATGAGATTGTCAAGAAAAGTTTATCAAATTATAACACCACTTCGATCTCTACTGCAATTCCTATTTTCTTAATTGCGGGTAACAAAATGCTAGTCCTATTAATTAACAATTACATGAATAATATACATGTACATATGACAACGAACATAGAACTTTGAATTCAAGTGTGTGTGTGTATATATATATGTTCTTCTTAGCATGTTAGGCTTAGCTTAATCCTAAGTTAAATTTAGTTTTAATGAGTAATATTTTGTTCCTAATATGTTTGGGTAAGTTACTTATATCCGACTGTGACCAAAAAAATATCATTTAGTTTAAAACTTACTTATAAGTAGCTTTAAGCTTAGCTAAACATTTATCTCAATTCAAGATTCTTCATCATTCAAGAAAATGAATATAATAATAATAATAATAATGGGTTTACCTCAGGCAACCATTTATCATTCTCAGCATCAGCCAACACAATGTTAAGCCAATCACAATTCCTATTCTCAACTTCCATAACAAAATTAAGCAAAGAATTGCAGAGTCTACACTTGGGTGAATAAAATTCAATTACAGTAGCCTCCTTCCCACTTGCCAGTGCAGCAGCCAATGCTCTTTGCTCTGCCTCTCCCTGTTCTTCAGGGTTCATAATCTTTCTCTTATTGTTGATTCCTCCACTTAATTGAAATGGGTTTTGTTGGGATATTCTGCCGTTGATGAAATTGAGGGTTATGATGCCAAGATTCTTGAATGAATTGAATAGCCACGGGGGCTCTGAACTGCAGGTGTTAGGACTTTTGGGTTGATTACGGATATCCCATGGCCATTTTAAACAGAAGAGAGGTTGAATTGGGGCAGAACCCATATTTTTTATGCTTGAATTCTTCAGAAAAATGGTGGGTCTCGAGACTCGGGGTGAAGGGTCGTGAATTTAAAAAGGGAAATTTGGCCAAGGAGACGGGTAGCACAGACAAGACAAATGACCTTTGAACCGGAATTAAAAAATAAATAAAAAATCAAAAAGTTTTAATTGATAAAAAGACAAAAAAACCATTTAGTTTTTAACTAAAAAATCATCAAATTTTCCCTCATTTCTTTTGTAAAACCTTATTTTT
>CAIGRP010040181.1:0-16561 GCA_903798385.1 Fraxinus cuspidata
GTTTGAGGTATTTCAATAGACTTAGAATTCCTATGAAGTATAATTTGTCTTATGCCTGCGGGAAGTTTCAAGCATAGAAAAAGGTTCGGGGTTATAATAATGCGAATACCGAGCTCGAGGATTCATCTCGAGGACTAATGTCACAAAAAACTGCAAAACGGTACCCGTGTGTGGTCGGGCATACTTGTGAGTAGCTCGAGCATTACGTTTCTATCCCGAGGAGTTGGTATGTTTGACGACAACGAGAGAAAGATCAAGTCATTAATGCTCAATCAGAGGCCAGCTATATCAATCAATATTCATTGACAAACTTACCTATCACAATTTTTTTTTTCTTTTCCATTCATCGAGTCGAGTAATCTTGAGTAGAATATATATAAAAGGAAAAAAAGAGAGGTGTACTAGAGTATACTAAGGAACAATGTGAACGCCTACCATAAATGTAGGAAAATTGGACACAACGTGCTGCGTCACTCCACTGCCCAACTTCCACCTATAAATCGCACTCACTTATCTTCTCATTGGACTTTCACTTCAGAACCAACCCCACAAAATAAAGTTACATTAAAGTATCTCAAAATAAATAATGATCCCATTCACCCGCCTTATGCAGTTTAAGCTATAAATTAAAAGTAGTTTCTATAAATTACTCCCATAAATAATAATCACAAAATACTAATAAGGATTAATTTATAATGCAATGATATTAGGCAATTGTGAACAACGGCTATTTAGAAAAGACGTGTTGTCAACAAAATAGTTAAAAATGTCGTTTTTTAGTACGAATAAGGATTGTTTGGCAAATTTTTTAAAAAATTAAGGGTAGTCTGATAGGCAAAGATGAGAAAAAATTTCAATTTCATATTAGTTAAAAAATAAAAACCCATTAAACCCATAAAAATTCGTTTTTCATGAAAACAAAGAAAATGCAACTTAAAGTGGTTGTACTTTCGAATTCGATTTTCATTTCCACATTGCAATCAAACAGTCAAGTGTGATTTTTTTTCTCAAATGTAACATTTTTTATGGAATTCGTTGCAATCAAACATAACATAATAGATATTTCAAATACTAAAAAGTTGTTTTTAAATATGTTTAGATAATATTTTGAAAATACATTATCGTATTAGAAATTTTTTCAAGGAGAAGCATTCTAAACGAACTTTAATGGTGTGTTTGAGCCACATTATTTTAGAAAAATGTATTTTGAAATAGTAGATTATGGAGAATGTGTGGTTGAAAATGAAGGAAAAGTTATTGATGTAATGAAAAATATGATTTTATTGAATAATGTATGGTTGAAAATAAATTGAAGAATGAAAATAAAAATTTTAACGTGGCTTAAACATAGACTAAACCCATCTGGTGAAGTTAAAATTTTCAATCAATTCATATAAAATTAGTACAGATGGATTGCGAAAGAAAGTGAATTTAGCTTGAATGACAGTTTTGTCATATGTGATTATCAAATTAATATAATTCTATTATTTGTAGACAAATAGCGATACTACTTGTACATTCCAACAGTGTGCACGCAAACAGAGGTTTCCGACAAGTTCAATCCCATGATTACTCTCAAATTTTTATTCTTTGTACTGATTCTTGAGCACTGCGTTATCTTGAAAATTACCTCGGTTTAAGAACAGGGTCTTTTGTTGGATTATAAGCGGATTTTATTGCAGGAAATTTGTTTTCACTTTGGTCCTTGGAGTTAAAGAGTCAAGAAAGGTGCTTTATCTTGTATGTTGATTTGATTTCTCAGTTACTTTTTCTTTTTCTTTTTCTTTTTCTTGATTGATGTATTGAACTTGAATTTGCTCTCTTGAGATCTGTGTTGATGTTCTTGTGCGGACTCTATTTAGGGTTTTCGAACAAACAAATTATTTCAATTTCTGCTCCGATTAACGGTTTGTTCGAGAATTTTTGTTATTGCTACCACCTGGGTTTTTGAAAGTAAGGTTTCATCTGGTGAGTTTTTTTTTTTTTTTCAAGACTCCCGAATTTTATTGTACGTTACTGTATTTGGGCTTAACCTTATTGGTATGTTCAGAATTGGAGAGTATGATTTGTATTTCGAGTGAACCCTTTGTTTGATTTATTGGCTATTTGTCTTTCTCATTATGGTGGTGTAATACATACGCCTTAGGAATTGTGAGCTCTGGTTTTTGGCTTCTTGAGGTATTCATAATTTTCTGCTTATTCTACCTCTGCTTTTGTGGCTCCGATTCCGAAATGTGCTTAATGACATATAAATTTATTATGTCGAGCATTGATTGCTGCTGGTTTCAAAGTTCAGGTCTAATTTTTTTTGTAGATGCATATGTTTTTGGGTAGTACTTATTATGATTCAACAACATAGTGCCAGAGTTTCGATTTTACAGTTGATATTCGGTTCTTTTGCAGGTTTAATATCTTGTTTTTGTCATGGATTCTCCTCAATCTGTTGTGTCGCCACTGAAAAGCTCTTCTGTTTTTCCTGAACCTGAGAAGCAAAACACTAACCTTTTCGTAGAGAATGCCGGCTGCCTATCGAGAGGAACTGTATTTGGAAGGAAAGAAGCTATAAGCTCAAACCAAGAGGACGTCCTTGGCATTTTGGAGGTTTACATACACCAGGCTAGGGACATCCATAACATTTGCATATACCAAAAGCAAGATGTTTATGCTAAACTTTGCCTCACTAGTGATCCTGAAAATACAGTCTCCACCAAAATCATTAATGGCGGTGGAAGAAATCCAATCTTCAATGAGAATCTCCGACTTAATGTTCATAAGGTTTATTCCTCTCTCAAATGTGAGATATGGATGCTTAGCAGGGTGAGGAATTATCTTGAAGATCAATTGCTTGGGTTTGCTTTGGTGCCTTTGTCTGAAGTCCTTCTCAACAGTGGGAAGTTAGAGAGAGAATTTTCCCTCTCCTCAACCGATCTCTTCCACTCCCCGGCCGGATTTGTTCAGTTATCCCTCTCTTATGTTGGAGCGTCACCTGATGTGATTCCAATTCCTGCTCTACCCACATCTGTGGCTACTGATGGAGTTGTGCGGGATAAAGAATCACCTGCATCTGTTCCAGATGACTTTGAAAATATTGAATTCCCAGATCCTAAAGTGGTGAGTGAGAATCATCAAATGGTTTCTGAGTATTTTGGGATCAAATGTGCCAATCAGGACTCCGAGAGTTCAGAGAGCCTGATTACTTCCGATACTGAAAATCAATTAAGCTCGGATATAGGGGTTCAACCCGCGGAAAGTTTCTCGACTGACACTATCAGTTCCACTCTATTCCCCAAGCATGATTCCCCTTCTAGCTGTGTATCAACAAATGGAACTTCATCCGTTACACTTCCTCCAAGCTCCGAGTCCTCTGAGACCCTCAAAGATTCAAAATCTCCAAACCAGGAATATGTCTCCTTTCCTAAGAATGATCTGAAGGAGAAAAATGCTGATGATGGAGATGATGCAAGTAATGCATCAGGTGGCATGTCAAGTAATGAATATCTAAAGCCTCTTGTCACTGTAAACATTGAACAAGAGTCGAAGGTGGTGCAGCAGGACATTGTGGATATGTACATGAAGAGCATGCAGCAGTTTACTGAGTCATTGGCAAAGATGAAGCTTCCGATGGACTACGAAAGTGGGCCAACCAGTTCTGGGAATTCAAGTTCGGATCAGAAATCGCCAGCATCTAAGAACTCCAGCTCCCGAGTGTTTTATGGGAGTAGGGCTTTCTTCTGAGCGTTGATTTGATTGGCTGAGTACACTGATGATTTTATTGCTTAGAGTTGAAACTGATGCTAGTTGTAAAACTAAATGTATTATGTAATGTGGTGTTAATTATTGTAAGATGGGAATGTTTCAGATGGTGGAAAAGATCTCAACTTGTACGTGTTAAGAGCTTTGTTCTGTTAGAGATTGTTGTCCTCGACTTTCATTGTTAGACTTTTACTCTTTTCTCTGATTGTAATAACTGTGTTGATTTTCAACTTCCCTTCAGTAATGGATCATCGTGACCTTTTCCTGTAATCACCTGTTGATGTGGTTGAGTAAAAATTATGTTTAGCTGAAGTATCGGAGTTTCTTTTCTGTTTGACAACATCCCAAAAATCATGGGTTGGTTTGTCCATTTTTAGCTTGCATTAGTATTTTTCCACATTCTTTAGATTATTATCGAGGAACGTGATCTTGTCTTGTAGCATAAAAGATGATAGCTAACAGCAAAGGTTCTAACCTTGTGTAATTGCAAATTCAAAAGTTCAACAGGGAGAAACTAGGAGAGGATTAAGTTTAAATGTTCCACTACTTACAAGTTGACACTTTAGATCGGTACTTCAATTATTTCAAATTTTCTTGCGTACATATGCCTCCTGCAAACCCATGCAATCTGGCCATCATCCCTGTATCTGACTCGCCATAGTCCAAACTTCTCCGAAATATCTTTTCCAGTTGAACACCTCCGATCCCTTAAAAAGTCCACCATCCATTGCTGAGCCGCTTTAAGATCTTGTTGAATGTCCCTTGAGCCCTTGCTTCTGTTCCCGTTTCCTAATGCAGCAACCCCCACAGCTCCAGCAGCAGCTGCACCGGCTGCCCCGTAAAGAGTGGGAGATTCAACCAGATGTGCCACCTCCCTTCCAAGATCAGGTATCATTTCTCCCATCCCTGCTGCTAAATGGGCTCCAATCTTCAGGGCAAATGTTAAAAGTTTCATGAACTTTTTCATATATGGAGCAAGGCATTTCACTGCGACGTTGTCTACTTGCATTAGTTCACAACCAACCTGATCTTCAACCACGTGCATTTCTCGTCGAAATTCACATAAAACATGCAGCCGGAGTGCAGTCATGCCTGAAATCATGGTGGTGACTAATCTCCTTGAGTAGTTCTCAGTTCTGACAAAATAGAACATATTTGGTACTTTTCTTTCTTCAAGTTGAACTTTGAAGTTCACGAGGTAGTTCACTTTGTTATTAAGTTCAATCAATAGCCTGTGTTCGTAATATCTCAGACCTTGAATTTCCTGCTTTATATCTCTGATTTCTTGTTCAATGATCTTTAGTCTCTGCAGAACTGTTTCGACACCCTTGGCTATCCCAGCAAATGTTGGCTCAATCGAACCATCTATTTCGTCACTGCCAGTTGAAGGATGTTCTGGATCGATTTCCAATGGAACTTGAAGTTCTACAGCAAGGTTATGTAGGTCATGGTACCTACGGTGAAGGACTTCTCGGAAGTCATCATCTGATAACAAATTCCTAGCAAAATCAAAATCAGATTCTGGAACAGGGCTTCCAGAATCCATCAATGGTTCCCAAGTGTGCTGATAATCATACATGCTGTCTGCAGGAACTGAGAGCAGCGCCTGTTTCAATTGCTGCAGAGGAACATATTGATTTTTCCTGTATCTGGGGGGTGTTAGATTTTTAACACATTCTGGACGAAGAACATTTTCAATCAGAGTAATCCCATGACAGAGGCTCTGGATTGCTGGTATTATGAGCTGCTGGAAGAGTCTAAGTGTTTCCGTAAGGTTTTTGGTCGAGCATGCAAGTACGTCAACGTAATAACCCAGTTGTCCACCAAGCTCTATGCGTATGTAGATGCCGTTTATGCTTATAGAGATCAGATACTTCTCAAGGCTGTATGATGCTCCATGTTGATTCTTTAACCCCATGATTTTGTTGTGTAAGTGTACCTAGATGTCAGCAAAACTCCGATTTAAGAACTCATGAATGTGAACCATCTCATCAAAAGTCAGCTACAGGAGATAAATGGCAAGAAGTAAATAAAGGGACTTGCCTGTAACCGGGGAAAGAAGCCTGGCGTGAGAAACATGTGGCTCGAATCATCCAAGTGAAGATGTCTCCCTATGTAAATGCAATCAGAAGTGTTCACCTGCCACCTCTGAGGTTTCCACCTGCCTTCTTCTAGATTGGAGGTGATTAGTAGAGGTGAATTGGGGTCCGATGGATCTTGTTCATAACAGAGTTCCAGTTTCAACATCATTTTTACAAGATCGCTGGCATCCAGGTTCTCGAAAACATTTGAGCCCATTCCAGGAATGTGATTGTGCAAACTTCCAGCTATACTCTTCTCTAACTCTTTTCTGCTTATGAATCCACTTTTTTCAGTTGAACTTTGTCTTTTGACATCTATTCTTGTTAGCAGACCAAGTACTTCTCCACAAAACCACTCGCAATCCAAGATTAAGAACCCCAATTCATCAAAATAAATCACCTCACCTATATGATGAAGACAGGTGGCAACTGCCCTCCTCCTCATCTCCACCTTCTCCTTATTATCATGTCTCGAGCGAATTCTTAGGGATGGGATCTTCACTTGGCATAGCTCTCCAAACTCCATCCACTTCATTGCAGGCTTGTTGCGGTTTTCTAGTCTCCAATCTGATAAGTTTTTTACGAGATCATTGCAAAGCTGATAAACTCGTGGAACTCTTTCAAGAACCGTTTTGCTTGTCTTCCGGAGATGATGACTGAGTTTACTCACAGATGCAGTTGATCTTGCATCAACAGTAAATACAGTTGGATAGAATTCAACAAAACCTTGAAATTGCTCTCTTACTCTTTCAATTGAACTTACAGTAGCTTGTAAGTTATCAGATGGTTGGTTGATCTTGTCATGGTGTGTGAGCACCATAGTGACATTAGGCAGCATACATTGCTGCACTGCTCGTCCTGAGTTGGAAACAATAAACCTGAGCCAGTACTTGAGATCTTCTTCTATCTCACTGGGTGTCTTCGGTTCTCTATTGTTCGGCTTCCTATATAAACTGGATACGATCAGGAAGAAGGATGCACTGCCATGCCCCGGAAACATGATATCATGCAGCGAATAGAACTCTTGCTGCCCGGCAAGATTCCATATCGAGATCTTTGTGTCTTCGTCTTTAAAAGTCTTTATTTTCATTCCCACTGTTCTGACGGCTTGCTCAACAGGGTTCACCAGAGTTCTTACTTGATTCACGTATGGCAGTTTCGAAGGTGAAAAGTTCTGGGATATGGAATTGCATAGTGTAGTTTTACCTGCATATCAAACCAGATTATTGCATATCGATAACATTTTCATTCAAGAAGATCAGGACCTTCAGTATTGCAGTGAGCATACCAGAAAATTCTTGACCACATAGAAAGACTCGGCAAGTCTTGGGCACTGTCATTGTCATGTCCTTGAGCAAATCAATATCCGGTTCTGGTTCTGTCCTTTCTTTCTGGCCCAATCTCTGATATATTCCTTCTGCCTTCCCAGCAATCTGCAGTGGCGTTCGCGCAAGATCAATATCTTCGATCCAAGGATTGACATTTAATGTCTCAATTATACTTTGCAGCACGGCCTCACCCTTCACGCCTTTGCAACCTTGTAAAGACAAGCATCTTAAAGTGGCATTCCTCTCCAAGCTCTTGAAGATTTTCACCATATCGTCTGCATTCAAACTCTCATCATCATATATTCCGAAGCGAGTTACACTCTGATTGGAAGTCAGCATCTGTAGAATCGCTGCTAGCCCGTCCCTGCCTATCTTGTTTTTCCGTCCCCCAAAAGTTACCGACTTCAAAGTCACATTTGCTTGATTTTGCAGTGCTGAGAACCTGGTCAAAGGGCAGAGTAAATGTTCTACGCCTGTTCCTCCAAACAAGTTTCCATCAAGGTACAAGCTCTGCAAACTCTGATTCTTAAACAGTCCTGCCGCAACATAAACAACTCCTTTGTCTTTTAGGCAAGTTTTAGACAAATTCACCTCTTTAAGACTTAGGTTCTGTTCGAGTACCCAACGAAATTCCTTTGCCCAGCGCGACTTCAGCTTGACTCCGGTCATGTCAAGGGACCTTACAGTTGAATTCCACCCCAAGGCACAAACAACTCGGCAAGCTCCTGAAATGTCAATATGGTATATCCTAAGTGTATTATTCTCAGGAACGAATTCAACCACCTTGGAACTTCTCTTGTTGTGATCTACACTCCAGACATGAACCTCCATAGATCGATTCCTCGCCAAAACAGCTGAAATTAAAGGTGTTGCAGTAATTGATTTGGAGTCGAAAATCGTCAACATCTTCAAAGTTGAGTTTGCTTCAATCATTTTAGATAGTTCTTCTGCCCCCTTCGACCCAATTGAGTCTTCCCATATTTGCAACTCTTCTAAGCCACCATTTTCCTTAAGAGCTGAAGCAATGAGTCCAGCTCCATCCGATCCAATACCTGATTCAGATAGTATGATTTCCTTAATGCATTTATTCATCCTCAAAGTATCTGTTAACTCTGATAAACACACTATATCAAACTTGTTTCTTTGAAACACTAATTGCTTGATTCTCAAGCTGTTTTCAAGCAGCAACCGGAGATCTTTTACTTGTTGAAGCTCCCATTCGACCTGGTGGAACTCCAAGTTCTTCAATGAAGACCGGCAGCCATCAGCTGTTCCTAAAACTTTAAGAAGCTGAGAGAAGTGCTGAAGGCTATCTTCTGAAATGTTTACATTCAGGGAATTTTCTGTTTCTTGGTGACAACCCGAACTTGGTTGGGAAAGGAAGAAGGAGACGCTGTGCAGGTCGAGACTGCCGGATTTCATCACATGCAGAACCCATTGAAGGTTCTGGCTTGATGCCATTGTTTGAGACTGTTTGGGATCAGTAGAAGATCATTAAGAAAAATGATTTGATCTCAGCAGTTCATTTGTTATATAGCATAAGATGATGAACTGTTTGCATATCAACAATTTGATGTAATCATTATTTCTTTCGGTGGATTGACTGTATTGTGCCCATGTGTGACGTATTTACCATATATTAATGTAAAAAAGGAGTGTTTCTAGCTTCACATTGACTAAAGTTTTCTTTATAAAGAGTCTTGATTCTCTACTTCTGTATGAAGGAAAAATTTGGAGCTAACACTGTTTAGATTTTGTTTTCTGTTATACTAGTTATAGTTCTCTCTTTTTTTTTTGTAATAGACATATAATCAGTCTATTTCAGTTCAAAATTGTCCCGAACGGGGTGATATGATTTAATTCTAGCGCGATATGGAACATTTTTTGGGTCGATCCAAGCGACCTATAATTTTCTAAAGATAGAAACTAGGTGTGTTGGGCAGTGCCGGCCAACTAATGGGTGGGCACTAGCCACTTCAAAACCAATTGGCACGATTTGATTTACACCTCTAATATATTTCCATTGAAGTTCTTGTGATGTATGCTGAGGTCATTTTCATATTGGGAGAATTCCAACAGCACAAAAGGTGAAAATGGGAGCGGCAAATAATTCACTTTTTCCAACTTTTAAGCTGTTGGGAGCTGTCAGTGGATTATTTTCTTCTTTTCCCATTGGAAAAATAGAATCCGAAGAACGCAAAAAACAAGGAAAAAGGCAAAGTTGCAAATTTTCTCTCAGACTTGTTTGACGTATATTTTTTGAGAATAAATTTTTTAAAAAGTGATTTTTTCAAAAAATTGTGATAAAAAAGTATGAACATATAATAAAGTTCACATGCAAAATTATTTTACTGAGAGAATGTATAATAAAAAATGAGTTTAGAAAAAAATAATTTTAAAAAATTCGTACCAAATAGAGACCATATTATCTAAAAAAATAGTACCATTATATTTGATTAAAGATGTCTTTAGATATTTGTGTCGACTGGTGGAATTCCTCATTGAAGAGAGCAAGAGAGAAAATAAATCAAGCAAGTCTTTACCAACAGTACAGAAACAACAAGGATTTATTTAACAAAGACAAGCATTCCAAGAACTATAGTAACATAATATCAGCAAAAGACAGAACAAATGGACATTATAAAAGGAGCAGGACAACGAAATTATAAAACCGAACATTTTATCTGTTTCCATACAGAAATGAAGTTTTGAACTCGTCAAATACAGAACCACCTGTAAATTAATGAATCGTTCGTTAAACAGAAGCCTTGATGGCTAGCTCTCTCCTATTACACACTAACACATCGAACTCAACCTCACATACAATTTGATAAAAATGCAAATCCCAGAAAAAGTTTGCCAGTCATCAGAGTTGGCGAAAATTAAACAAGAAAAAGAATACAAAAAATATCTCTATCTTTTTTATGCTTTACCAGTGGTACTATCTTGTTGAAGAGGAGCACAACAAATTAACTAGAATGGATTCTCCAAAGTATATCCCACAACCTGATTTACATCTCAGTCTAAATTTGATAAAGGAACTTAGGTCATTTTCAAAAATTAAACCTAAAATCTTCACGACATCATTTGATACTGCTCTCCGTGAACGTGTCTACTCAGAACCAAGCTGTTAGCTGCGTGTAATGACATCATTATAAGCTGAGATATGTATATATATGAGGGGTACATACGAAGTTCACAATCCAAGTGTTTTCTGAAGTCTCTTCTCCTAATTATCTGTAGATATTTAAATTCTGATGCTTCTTATGCAGCAATTCCTGAAGAAAGTCATTGAGAAAAATCATCAAAATGAATTCAGAGGTAATATTTATTTTTCATCTCAATTATTAAACCTATGTACATCTACAGAATTATCATAAGACTAATTGGAACATTACATCGTAAAAAATCTCTCAAACTGTGATGCACACTGCATTGTCCTAAAATGTACAGACTAGGAAAAATGAAGCATCAGCCTCCCCTAATCACCATTCTGTGGAAGGATATTGCACCCATTTGTTAAGATCGAGTACCTTTTCTTAACAGTACAGGGAAAAGGAAGCGAAAAAACACCCCTTACCAAAACAGAAGGAAAAATGAAAAAAAGGAGTGGAGGACTGTACAGATTTCTAGTTACTATAATTATATTTTACATATAAAAGTAACTAAGGACTTGTTGGATTTCATTTATCAATTCCTAAAGCACTCCCCATTTGATACTGTTGACCAATTATTTGATGGCAATTTTTTATATTTTCTTCAGTGAATGAAAACTCAAATGCTATAAGGTTTCAATTTTCAAAGAATTCTATGTAACAGCAAAAATTACAACTGATGTCTTTCACATTAGTTATCTAATGAGATTCCTCCTAGCATATAATGCAAATCCTAATGGCACAAATTGTCTTCATCATACAATCTGTTTAGATGACATTCTTTATGGGAAAAAAAGGGTATCTTTTTTCTGACCTATAAATTTTTAAATTAGGAAAGGACCTTCTTGATATGTGATTCAAACATTCATTAGGTAGTTAATTGTTCTGATGATTGCACCATATAATGCTTTATCACACCCATATGCAGTACATTACCCCTAGACTACATCAAAAAGTTTGCAGGTGCTCAACAAAAAGTATGACCAAGCAGGCTAGTGAAGATACTTATGGTTATCGAATGATGACAATGCAGAAGAGAACAATTATTTTCCAATTTATTATCCGTTTCTCGACTTAAAGAAAATGATATTAACATTTTCTCTGAACATTGATGTTTTCGAGCAATACTTAGTTGTATAAAATTCTTTTCTTAAAGCATGGTTGTTTTACAAAATTGTTGTTGTTAGATTTATTCTCCCATTTAACAGGTCTAGACAAAGATTTGCATTAAAAAAAAAAAATCATAATAGTTTTTATAGAGCAGTACAAGTTTATAGTGTTAAGAAGTATGTTTGCGACTATAGCATGAAATAATGCATAATAGGACAAACATTTTTTACCTCTAGTGGATTGTCTACTTGCAATATCATAGCCCACCCCAAAATCGTCAGAATCTTTGGCAGAGACATCTTCTGAATTTCCCAGTCCATGACGAAATGAACCAGAAATATCTAGCTCAGAAGACATGGTTTGCCATGTTGGATCTCCGTACGCTGACCCGCTATGGTAAAAATCTCCATAAGATCCTTCGTAATTACCTCTAGATGTGGCAAATGAAGATGTTGTGGGCACACCTGTGCCAATGTTCCTCCCAAACCCTCCTGTTCCAAGTGCATAACTGTTTTCTCCACCTCTGTAGCCAACATTCCCACCAGAGTAGCCAGAAGAACTCCCCCCAAGTGATGCAGCAATAGGAGAAGTTCCCCAGTTTGCACCATTATTTCCAAAGACTCCAAAGCTGCCACTTCCCGAACCAAAGTATGAACCAGAGCTAGAATTAGTTGTAGAAGTATTAACGGCACCATTTCCCCACAAATTTCTGGATGACAAATTGTAAGAGGAATCACCTCGACTACTACCTGTGCTGTAACCAATGGGAACATTGTACCTGCTTTGATTATTACCAAAATATGGGTTTAAAATGTGTCCGTAACCAATATTGCTGCTGAAGTTTGACCCTCCAGGCCCAGCATTCAATCCTTGATCCATATTGACACCTATTCCATATGCACGAGAACCTAAAAGTGAAAATCCAGCACGAGAACTCTCTAGTGGATTATATCTCCCATCCATCCCGACTCCATAAGCTCCAAGAGAGTTCAAATTATATCCAGGGGAAAAGCTATTCAGTAGGCTGTTGGCTCTATTTAAACCATAATTGTACCCAACAAGAGGACTTCGGTTGGGCCCCGGAGAAAATTCTTTCGGTACAGCCCTCTTTACCTCAACCATCTTACCATTGAGTTCATGAAAAGTCCTGTGCAATGCTCTATCCACTGCATCCTCGGAATCATATGTTATAAATCCGAAACCCCTTGGCCTTTGAGTGTTGTGATCATACATCACTACAACATCCACTATGGTACCAAACTGATCAAAGTAATTTTTAAAGTCACTTTCAGTGACGGTCGATGCTAGGCCTCCTACAAAAATCTTTTTAGTTCGTCCAAAACCCGGTGATTCTTGAGTGCTACTACTGTTTCTATTTACCAAGTGTTGATCATCCCTTGGAACAGCTTTTTTTGCTTCCACCTGAAAGAAAAAGGGAATAAAATAATCCACAAAATATAAAGTTGTCCATGTAAAAATCAAATCTTGGAGCTAGGAAGTCCTGGGAAGGCAAAAGGTTTCTTATTATCCATTTGCAGCTACAGGAAGCTGCATATACTTTAATAATATACAAACAACAATGATGCATATTTGGCTTCCAGAATAACTAATATTGGGCCGTGCAAATTGCTGCATTTTCAAAATATTGTAATCTCTATATGATATGTTCTATCAAACTACTCACAGTTCGTCCATCAATGGTATGCTTTTCCTTAACCACTCTTTGAGCAACTGCGGGGTCAGAGAAGACCACAAAACCAAAGCCACGAGCACGGCCAGTAATACGATCTTTCATGATCACTGCCTCTATGACTTCTCCGTATGTGCCAAAATATTCTTTAAGACCATCCTCGTCTGTGTCCCAAGAAATCCCACCAATAAATAGTTTGCCTTGATCTGACTCCATGTTTCTGCAATTCCATTTTTCATTTGACAAAGAATTTAATAATCTTCTATCAAGGGAAACAATTTATAAAGGAAAACAAAGTAAAAGAAAATAAACTTCGTCAAATTGACAAAAAGAAAGATTGATTACAAGAGAATGTCGGTCAAACAGCAAAGAATCACCGGTCTTGTGAAATGTGTAGATCAATTAACGAATGAAATAATGACCATTAATAAATCGAATAGTTGAGGTTGAAGCAGATTATTGCATAATGTAAATACGTCCAAAAAAAATCCAGAATACCAGTCAATAAAAGATAAATCTAACAGATCCAAGTATAGATAAAATGCAATTGAACAAGAATGTATAATACCTTATCCAGAAAATCAGGCAGGAACAATAAGACAGTGATTATGGGAAATGCTGGATTTAGTTTGAATTCATTGGATCCTTCTTTCTACATTCAAGCTTCAATCTCACAATCCTGAAAATCCATAATTCAGGTAGATCAGACATACCCAAAAGGAAAATTTTTAAAGAAGTATAAAGATCGGATTTCTATTGAGAAAAAAAAATTAATTAATTAATTACTTTGGAAGACCCACCATTAAAGGGAAGCCAAGGCGGCAAAAATTGAATGAAACTAAGATCTAAGAAGATGAATATCCAAAAATGGGAATAGAGGACGTGCTCATCCTTTCTCGTTCTTTCTCTGGGTTGTCTCTGCGAAACTCCTTCTCTTCCTTCCTTCCTTTTTTTATTTATTTATTTATTTATTCCACCTTTCAAATTGAATCAGAAGAAATTCTTTCCTGGATATTCCACTTCTTTCAAATTGAATCAAAAGAAATGGAATTCCTTTGCAGAGAGAGATATGGGTACTGTTGAGCAATCCTTAAAAGAATATTTGGAGGAGACTAAGGTAGATAATAGTAATAATTCCTACCAAAAAATAAAATGCAATACATGCCTGCATGATTTTGTCTTGATTTTTCCTTTATTTTTTCATAATTATTATTTCCTTTTGCATACTATGTCTGTAATAAGAATAAAGTTAAATGTATAATATTATTTGTTGACAACAATTGTTGACAATCATGTGTTGTCAAAAATCTAACATGTGATCTAGAAAATAGTTTTTTTAAAATAGATGGATATAATGATGCCAAACAGGATGTTGTCAACTAATATTGTACATGTAGCATGATTCTTGTAATAATTTCATAAATATTTATCAAACGCATTTGTTTATTCTTGAATAATTGATCGTGTTGACCTCAAAATTTGACCAACCCCTAAAAAAAGGGCCCAAACATTAATCTATCTCACATTAAAATTATATAGTACATGCACAATTAGGACAAGGTTATAATGCAAGATGTTGCTCCAGTGGAGGTGCAATGATTCTATGCACTCTGATTATTAATCAAATACAGCAAATTGAATGTAAAAAGACTGATTGGCAATTTTGGCTAGGATAAATAGATTCACATAGCTTAGGTCATGGGTTTATGAAGGATAGTTATAAAATTGATGCGTTACTTCCATTTTTAATATGCTACAATCTTTTCGCTAATAGCAACTATCAAAGGGGCTTATAGCCTACTTCTTGCCTTATCTTGGCCGATCATCTTATTTCTTCAATGGGGGTGATAGGGTATGTGGCACTTTGAATTGATGGTCCGATACTTTATTAGGAGTTTTCTTGATACTTGGAGTTTGTCACAAAATACTCACAATAGAGTGTCTTTGGCTCACTATTCAATTTTCGTCAATTTTTAGGTTTCATCATACTTGTAAGATCCTCCTAATGTGTGAACCTCTAGCATCCACTTATGTATCAAGACACTCGGGGTTAGGATTTTGATCATGGATCCTTCAAGTAACCAAGGGTTCAGCTTAGTCTGGCCTCAACATCATGGGCGTCAGCCCATGCCTCGATATCTAGCCTTCAACCTCTTTCATTACGCGGAGGTTGGCTCTTCGGGTCATCCATGTACATCTGATCTCCGCTGCTTTGTGGAGTTGACAAGGACTCCACGTGAGAGGAGGATTTTACAATTATAATTGTAATTACATTACATTTTAAGGGAACATAGAGTTGACAAATTACACAAGTTGATTNTAATTGTAATTACATTACATTTTAATGGAAGATAGAGTTGACAAATTACACAAGTTGATTTAATTGATAAATAAGACAGATTAAGGGGAAGGAATAAGAATGAATTGGTTTGAGATTTCAACTCTAAGATGCTAGAAACACGTCGAGACTTGTCTTTTCAAATATGAACTTTAAATTAAATATCCGTGACCATTATTATTGACTTAAGCTATATCATTGCGTTGGAAATGGTCCTATCAATTAGTTTAATTTCAGAAGAAAATAATCTACAAACAGAAATAATCAATTACCAGAATACTTATTCAAATCTTTAATAACCTTATTGGTGGAAACGCAGATTAGGTGCTTGAGGTATATTTTGCTTTAATTTTGATTTACAATATAGAATTGTTATATGTCTAAGTAGGGGTGGGCAAAACCCGACCGAACCCGTCAAAACCGTCCAAACCGAACCAAATAATTGTAATTACATTACATTTTAAGGGAACATAGAGTTGACAAATTACACAAGTTGATTTAATTGATAAATAAGACAGATTAAGGGGAAGGAATAAGAATAAATTGGTTTGAGATTTCAACTCTAAGATGCAAGAAACACGTCGAGACTTGTCTTTTCAAATATGAACTTTAAATTAAATATCCGTGACCATTTATTATTGACTTAAGCTATATCATTGCGTGGGAAATGGTCCTATCAATTAGTTTAATTTCGAAAGAAAAAAATCTACAAACAGAAATAATCAATTACCAGAATACTTATTCAAATCTTTAATAACTTTATTGGTGGAAACGCAGATTAGGTGCTTGAGGTATATTTTGCTTTAATTTTGATTTAAATATAGAATTGTTATATGTCTAAGTAGGGGTGGGCAAAACCCGATCGAACCCGTCCAAACCGAACCAACCCGATCTGTTTGGGTTGGTTTTTTTATTTTTTTTACATGGGTTGGGTGGGTTGGTTGTGTATGCGGTCGGGTCGGGTTATGAGTTAACTCATAAAAATCGAATAAACCCGCTCAATCCAACCCGACCCGACCTGACTATATTTATGAACTTTTCAAGTGTTATGATGTTACTTGAAAACTCTTAGAATAATATTATAAAATTTGGATAGAATGCATTTT
>CAIGRP010040185.1:0-25372 GCA_903798385.1 Fraxinus cuspidata
GATTCACTTATTGTATGAAGCAGTGTAGAAGTTGGGGACTTCAGAAATGCAGATGCATTTTTTGCGCCACTTCCTCTCCTTTCTGTTGCAAGTGCCAGAAGTTTCAAATAAACCTGAAAAAGAATAATAAAATCTTCATGCTAAATAAACGGAATAAAAGAGATACAGAAAGCAAAATTATAACTGCCAAATTGCATCAGCCCAAAAGTCACAAGAAAAGGGAAAGATAGAATTAAAACACTGGAACTGCTGAAACCAAAAATGTAGAAACCATAAAAATACACGTTTTATTTGTGAGAAATTCGACATAAATAAAATGAAACTTTTTTTATATTTGACTCTTCAAAAGCTAAAATATTTGACATAGATTCACCTAACATCCATGAACCTAATGGTTCATCACAAAGTGATTGATGGTGACTGACTTAACCTTAACTTTAGATGCAAAAAAAAAAAAAAACACACATACACAAGTAAAAGCCACTCACCTTGGCAAATAGGAACCTTCACTTTTTGGGGGATCGTAATGGAAGAGTTTAGATTTTAACGTTGAATGCTTTTTCATACCCAAAACTATGTGGACATAGAAAGAGAATCACAATCCCTTTGCAATGAATTTTCATATATCATACAGGCAACAACAAATTATAGCAGATCTAGTGATGAACATGGTGAAAAAGGATTTACATAGTCCACCATAAATGTAATGAGAATTAGGCTGCTATTGTATAAAGTCACTGATTAGGAAGGAATTTGACATTAAAAATAAATCTTTAAGTGGAACAAGAAACTTTATTAACTTTAATCCTCTTTTCACTCCCAACGGATACAAGAAAAAGGAAAACATATTACAAGATAAACCCTGTTTTCGCATATAGCTAACTCTAGATAGAAGATTCATTCTCTTGAAATTCCGAATAACAAACAAAATCAAATTGATTTGAGAGTACTCATTTCCATGAACATTCTCAAGCAACATTCAATATACCTGCTCAATCAAAAATCCAAACTCTAAACAACCACATCTACACAATAAATAAACGCATATAGTCGGTGTCTCTGTTTGTGTGTTTACCCGAAGAAAGAGTTCGAAATCAACTTCATCTTCCAAATTCTGATATGAATCCTGAAGAAATGAAGATCTCTCCTGTTCCGTAAGATTCTCTCCGACATGTTTTATCCTAGACATTTTCCCCGGCAAGTCAGCCACCTTCAAGCCACCGCTATTCTCCCTCCTCATTGTCATGAACTGCAACCAAAATCCCATGAACACCAAACAAACCAAAGCACAGAAAAGAAGATAAAAGAATTAACTCAAGAACTCAACAAAAATTAAAGCTTACGAATTTGATTAAAAACTTACGTGGGTTTTCAAGCTCCGGAGCTCTGCTTGAGTGAATTGATTCTGAAGCCATGGATCTGACACAAACACCCCAACATAACCTGCCATTTTTTGAATTCTGGGTTGTTTCTTTCAAATTGAAACACGGATTATTTGCAGAGAAATTAATCAATTATAGAAGAAAAAAGAAAAAAAGGTGCGTTAGGAGACACTGGGGGGACGGGAGGAGAGCTGTCAGCACAGCAAGTTCAAAGATGAATTTGAACTATGAATTCAAAATATGACTACAATGTCCTCCTCGGATTAGCAAGAAACCAACTTTTTGGATTGAATAAACATTTATTTTAACGCTAATAAACATAGTGCCATGGCCCCCATTAATGGCTGTTTTGTGTTTAAAGATTAATTCTCATAACGGTCACTTTTAGTTGGACTGTTTATTCCTTTTCACTGTTCATACTAATTACTATCACATGGATGGGGTGAATTAGGGTGAATCACTTCATTGCTCATTTATAAAGTGCATGAAATTATGGATCCTACTTTTGACTCTTTATTTATCGTGACTAGTAAATTTATAACGGGCAGTAACGAACAAATAAGTTTTTTTCTAAATAAATTGTATCAAAGTAAAACAATTTATTAATTTTTATTTTTCAAAAAAAAAAATATATACACGTTTGAATACGAGTGTGGAGAAAAGTGATTTTCAAAAATCAATTCGGCACCAACACTTGATGAGAAAAGATGTTTTCAATTCAATGTATTCGACCTATTCATTCTTTTGCATATTTTTACGCTATTGGACTCAAAATTTGCATAAAAGTACAAGATCAAGTTAAGAACCTTAAGTCTTGTTTGGTAAGAATCAAAATCTAGATTGTAATATAAGTGAAAGTCAACAATTAATTTTAACTACATATTTCATGAAATCCACCACTTTTCTACCACGTATTTCATCAATTTTTATTAAAATCTATTAAACAACTGATTTTAATCATCACCAACAAGGCCTAATTCTCGGAAATAATAGTCATTCCTTCAAGCCTTTGTTATATCAAATCAGGGACAGTGGAGGGGGGACTAGACCAGGCTACGACTTCATTTTTTTGGTATTCATGTGTAATTATTATTATTGTTATTTTTTTCTTTTACGTATTAACCCAAATTGTATTCTGATTTTGAATCGTTTCTGCATCAAATTACTGACTATGAAGTTTGACTTGAGTTTTGTAAGACTTCTTGATATTCTTACGCTAACAAAGTTGTTTCCTACTAATAATGAGGTTGATACAAACTCATTAAAATTTACCGACCCCATTTGAGTTAAATATTGCCAAAAAAAAAAATCAACGGGGCCACCTATTTGTGTGTATTCCATATGAGTAATACTATGTAGCCCCACAGGTTACAACTACGGTCTAGGTGAATATGACATTAAATAATAAATGAAATTAAATAAGTCATTTTATTTCACTTTTCATTTAACCTATTATTTAAAGTTATTTAAATTGGGGTTGTAACCCCAGTGGGGCTAAATACTCATTATATATGCCTTCTGTTTGTTTGTTTTTTCTGTACACATTGAATCTCTCAACTAGTTAAAGTTGCTTCCACTAAAATTTACCAAAGAACTTCGTCAAAAGATATGGGAATTTTTCTCACTGTCGTGTTGTGATCCTTAATTTGACTAGTTAATGTTCAATTGACGTGTTCAAATGCTCCATATTAAGGCTCTGATTGAGCCCCATTTTTTGTCAGAAAAAAAAAAAGAAATAGTAATTTTTTGGTGAATGTGTGGTTAAAAGTTGAGTTTACGTGTAAATTATTTTATTAGAAAAATTTAGGGTTGAAAATGAGTTTTACAAAAAAATTAGAGATTATGACTTAAACAGGACTTAATTTCAAACAAACTGCAGTAAATAATTAGAGTTGATGCCAACAAACACAATCAATGCACCCTAGTGCAACATTATTTCCTTTCAAATTCGATGGGCATTATAGTCATTTCAAAAGGAGGACCGAATTGTCATTTTAAATTGTGAGGCCCACCACGAGAGAGATGGGTTGCTTTTGAAAAAGTTTGAATTGATAACAGAAAGGCTCTAAGCTTTTGATGCCAACAGCCCCTTGATATTGAATTGGAAAGAATTGGAGGAATGATTTGACATAGACCAAACACAGTACACTATGCATTTGTTTTAAGGGAGTAATTATTTCACATTTCTTGTCAAATATATAAATAATTGTTTTTTATCTCTCAAAATATGAAATATTATAAATTGATCAAATACTATATAAGTCGAGTGAGAGACTAAATACTTTAGTGACAGGATATGACTCCTAATAGTTTAGCAGATAAGTTAATGAGTTGAACGCGAATTAACTTCAAGTCCCGAGCTTGACGTCTATCACTCAAGTATCTTATCGAGTTAAGAGGGAAAAATGTATAAATAAGTTAGTATCATAAAAAGTGATTATAGGGTAATTGATGAATATCACTTGTCTATAGATTTGAGGGCATTTATACCAAAATGAGCAAGCTCATGTGGGCAATGCCATAGTTTAAATTCAGTGGAATACATGAGAAAATGGGGGACAACCTTGATAGGGCATACAATATTTATCTATGGTTTACTAAACAGAGAGAATGTCATGTGCTTTACTTTTCTAAAAATATTCAATAGAGCATGTGCTTTCCTTTTATTGAAGTGGTGTGCCTTTGTGTGCTTGAGATGCTATCTTGTGTTGCCTTCATGTCATAATGTTTTTGTGTTGTTGCCTTCAGGAGTCACGACGTGTCTGGGTTAATGCCTTTGGATGTCACAATATGCTTAATGCTTTATGTGCCATTGTTGTCGATTTCGTGTGTTAGAATTGATGTCATTGTGTGCGACGACATGTCTAACTTAATGTCATCGACGTGCCCAATGTCTGATGAACAGTTCAATATACTTAAACATACAGGTACATTGAAGTGTACATAAGATTTAGAGTATGCAAACAGACTTCATGGCTATGCTTAACAAATTAGACAAGTGGTTTAACGATGTGATTGTTAATTAAAAGTAAAGGGAAAGAAGGGTTTGAAGGGAAGTGTGAAGTGCAAATTGGTTAGGTGTGCATATTTTGGACAGGTAGGCCCAATCGACATACGGGTTTCCCACCACGTGATTGTTTGATCTTGAATAGCAATTGTCATCATTGCTAGTGATTGGACGTTTAAAAAGCAATATATGATCGTATTTCATTTGATTTGCACCATCATTCACAGATTATTTACAGTTCAATAGATCACCTACCAGTGTATAAAGCTCACAATATGTTAGATAATGTGCATATTTTAGTATAAGTATATGACGAACAATGAGAACTTTCAAGATAAGTTTGATACACAGTATTGAACAAAACTACATGAGACAATTGATAAGATTTCGACCTTCTTTATTAATCTAGTCCAGTATTGTCTAGTCTAAACTATCGAACATGTCCTTAAAGCATCATTTAGTCACTACAAAATCAAACCGACTTATTCTTTCCATAGCCAAAAGACAAGCATATAGCAATTAAATGGCAGATGGGACAAACATATACCTTCGAATATGCAAAATAACATAAAATACATGATTACAACAAGAACAGGTAGGTGGAACGATACACAGTTTACTGTTTAGCACTTAAGGAACCACAATGTGCAAAAGGGGAACAACGAATCACCAAAATCCGTGGCAAGTTGAACAAACATTGATACTCCATTGTCGTTCTTATTCAAAGGCTTCCAAACAGGGAATAGTAAAAATTTTCCTAATCCTATGCTATGTTTCGTTTCTAATTTCCTTTGCATAAACATCATGCATGCATTGACCAAGAAAAATAAAAGCGACTCAAACTTACATCATCGATTCATCCAAGTCTAGGACCTACGGGTGTTTCTGCATTATTTGCACCTTCTGAAATCCCCACATTTGACAAGATGAAACATATCATTAGATAGGTCCTTTGGTGAATAACTTGAAGGTACTTTATATGTGCATTTCTTTATTTTATATTACGACTGACATTACAACCAGGAAATGCATCCCACCTTGGCATTTTACACACTATCGATTTACAGAAAATCCAAAACATTGACACTCGACTTGCAAAAATGGTCCGTGACACGTGCCCCGTGAGAACTAGAACGCAATTTCTTCAAGAATTTGAAGTGTGTTCTGATGAACCTGTAACGTAAAATCAAGGATTCAACTGTTTCAGCATCTTATGTGCGTAATGATGGAGGACATCCCACCGTACAAGCACCCATGTAACAATTATATGCCTCACGGTGATCAAAGCAATGACAGAAAGCTCATGGATTTGAGGAAGTTTCAAGAAATGCAGAATAATCTCTGAAACGAAAGTGTTTTGACATTTTAGTAACACTTTTGTGAACTGATGTGGCAAAAGTCCATTGTGTTATTTAGAATTCGTAAGATTTCGAAACAATCATTGGCTCCAAATAAAATTTGGCAGAAGTTTCTAACCAAATTTTTTTAGCTACCAAGAAATGCATGTAATACGATAATAATAGGAGAGAGATCACAAGACATCCAGGCTCCGGCAAATATCCTAAGGAACATGTGAAATCTCTATTTAATAATTATTTTAATTTTAATATTTTTTTTCGAGGGAATAGGGGGATATAGATGGTGCATATATGCCACCTAATACCTAACAAGTCCAATAAAGCATAGATCAGAGTAAATCAATAAAATTCATGCTTCTCATCTGAGTCAAACACAAACAACCTAAAATATAATATTGTAATATCCTCCTTTGAGGACTTGTTACATGTTTCTGTATATGTTCGTGGAAGCTATAAACTAAATTTACTGACCAAAAATAAACAATATTTATGTTACTTATCTCGAAGAGATTTTCAAATACAAAGAAACCAAAATAGCCTATTCAACCATACTTATATCATGATCATGGAAGCAAACCAGTGTTACCTTGGAAATAGTCTCAAGAAACATGCCAGGGCGCACAGGTAATGGTTTACGACTAGTAATGCTTGCCTGAGTATCAGGATAAGATGGTCAAATAAATACATCACCTAACTCACAATGATACATCTAGATTCTTTAATATGACTATCTATCATTGTGGCAGAACATTTCCCACCTTTTGTGCAATACTACTTGTTTTTTCACCTATGATGCTTTTGTCACCTTCAGAACTGTCAGCACCTTCATCTTTTCCTTGCATTACACTTTTTTATCATCTCATGTCAAGTTCTCCCTCGTCTTAGAGCGACAAGCTTAGTTAAAAAGTTGACCTGTCAAACATAATGCTGTTAAAATTATTAGGAACAGAGTAGGAGCGTCTTCAATATATACTTAAAGGATTAAGCAATTGATGATTCAAAAAAATAGCAATACTGATAAATTCGTATCTAATGATAACCAGAAATTACAGACCTTTGATTTAGATAGAATTCTTTCATCTAGTATTCCACTTTTAAGATATGGGGTTCCATCTTAAGAGGTCAACCTTATTATGAGGAGTAATCCAATCTTTTATAAATTGGTTTGTATTTACATCTTTATTCGATGTGAGATTATATCCCTTAACATGCCCTTGCAAGATGGTAGCTCGTTGAAGCAAATCAATCTTGAAATCCGTATGCTCACTTTTGGAGTCTTAGCCGGATCGAATTGCTCGTTAGAGTTTGATGGGCTCTTAATATTATTTTAAGATTTGGGGTTCTATCTTAAAAGGTCAACCTTATTAAGAGGAGTAACCAAATCCTTTATAAATTAGTTTATGTTTACATCTTTATTCGCTGTGGGATTCTATCCCTTGACATCCACCTTCCATTGTATTCCTGGCTTCTTCTCTTATCAAAACCTGCCTTGCAAGCAGCTTTCTACCAGGAACAACAGGACTGGATTCCATTGTCTGCACAAAAAACGATTGCATCGAACAGCATATGAGGGATCATAGTAAGAAACTGAGAGCGAGAAAGAGCATGATGATTGATTACAATATCATTATAAAAATGTTAAGACTGAAGCAATTAAAAATAGTAACCAGAACGTAAAAAAATATGTTGCAAATTCATTTTACTTTTTGTGGGTGTGGGGGGATGGGTTCAAGAAATGTAGGAGTCCATCTCGACTCCAGAACAATGAATGTTAAAACAGGTCTAGCAAGGAAATATGCGACACTACCATAACTCCATAGACGGGTGAGATATGTAAAAGCATAGCATGCATCTTTGATTAGCTACCTCCAGAAGATCATCAGCCTGGCTAGCTATATTATTCAAATTGGCCTGGAAGGTGAACTTTTGTATTGTTCTCTTTTAAATACACCACCACCACCAGCTACTCACCTGAGTAATTTGTGTCTGCTTTCTTTTTGGGGAGTTCTGCAGAGACTACCAATCATTTGAAACCAAAGAAGGATGTAAAAGAAAGGTTCTTCCATTAGCATGAGTTAAAGATGATATTATGTAATGGACCAAATAGAGGTCGAGTTCACAAGGACTCTCATGAGGGGGGCAATTCATTGGTGAGATGGGGCAATAGTCTCCTTAATCATCTCCAAGAGAGACTTCCTCTGAAAAGAAGTAATTGATAAATAAATGAATTCCACCCATACTAATGTTTCCATAAAGAAATATCAGTATGAAACAAAAGGCGAAAGCTCTAAACAAATTATAAGAATGACTGAATGAGGATGATTTACTACATAAAGTGCAGTTCATCCTATAATCTTAAGATGAGAAAAATGGTTCGCGTCTATCTCAATAGCAAATGGATATTGCTATTTTAAAACATAACAAACAGGTATTATTGCTGCCACTAACATTAGAATCCCAAGCCAAATAACTTTCTATTTAAAGTTTGTGCTAATAGAATGAACATCTTCAGCCACTGGACTCAATCAACATTGTCAGTGCAATTTCAGTCATGATATGCCTTTCATTATAAGGTATGAGTACTATCTATTTATACAACACGAGTCAAAAGGATTTTTAAGTGTGCCTAAATCTTATGCCTGAGCTACTCAAGATTGCTCACAATGAAAAGGCCTCTTCCAGAACCCAATGCCTATAAAAGGTGAAACTAAAATGGTTTCAAATCTCATTCAAATGTCTGATAAGAGTGGTCTACAGTTACACCTCCTGCAGGACTCTATAGAAACCAGTGTACGACAATGCAAACTGTTATCTTTTTTTCACCAATGCAATAGTAAAAAGTAGTTGAAGGGTGAAATAAACCATGCGCGTGACTTTAAAATATAATCATCCACCGAATTCTAAGTCCTAACCTTATCATCCTGGTCTTTTTCGGCAGTTTGGATCATGTAATCAAAAGCCACCTTAAACCCGGATTCCATCCGACAACTCTCTTCCCAATCACTCCCTATGCAGCCAACTGTACTGCCACCTCTTCGGATGCTTCATCCATATTCATATCTTCTTAACTGTTGTTACATATATAGACTAAACAAATAATTGTGTTACCGTATTTTTGTACCGTTGAATAAGTAGCATGACATTCAGAACTGGGTTTCTAATGATGAGCTCTTAAAGCGAACATCAAAAAATGATTCAAAAGTTCTGATGCCCTCACATAACAATATTTTATGGTCCAAGTTGTTTCAAGATTTCATTACTTGATTGTGTCCAATCTCCAAAATATTGTAGACTAATAGTAAGTAAAATTCTTAAATTCCAGATACCCAGTCGGATTTCTGGAGAGCCGTTAGACAAAAGATTAAGGTACAAGGTTTTAGTTTCCATTAATGCAAGTCGCCATTACAAACTCCAGTTCTTTTAAACAGGCAATTTTCACAAATTTAAGATAAATAGCTAGCATAACGCAACTATTTTGTGTACTGAATGAAAATACCCTGCAGAATTAAGTTCCAACACCAACAGAAGGAATCTAAAAATATAATTTCAGTTAAACTTCAAAGTCAAATACAAGAGGTGGCAAAGCATTTTACCCTTAATTCCTCACTGAAGCAATTCCATGCTTCCAAAGCAGCAATAGACAATATGGATTTTGTTATGTGAAAGGCGAGGGTGACTGGGGAAAGAAGCACAGGTCAGCAAGAGAGAAGAGGAAAACCAGGCTGAATGAAGAAGACGAAGTCCCAACAGTAGTACCCAACATTTGAAGTTCTGAACGGTGTCATATGGTTTAGTTAGACCGGAGTCGTTTTGGGTTCTAAATAATTGTAACGCTGCATTACATTATTTCCTTCTTATTTTCCTGTGACACACGACTTTGCCATGAGGTATATAAACACCCATGTGCAAAGATCTGTTGTTGAGTTCTTGTGATTTTCAGTTGACAGTGGATTAATTCCTCTTCGTCTATCTCTCAATTCTTCTGCGTTTTCCTCATTTTTAACCCTCCCCTCCCCTCCCCTCCCCTCCCCTCCCCTCCCCATTCTATTTTATCTTTGCCTGGTTATATTTCCAGTTGAATTCAGTTGGGAAGGAGTTGATTGTTGGATTGTGATTGTGGAAAAGCCATTGTCGCAGCTTAGCCGTGACATTTTTATGGCTTAAAATATTACCACGGTATTACGAGCTTGAGCAATTCTTCAAGAACAGAAGTGACCTGATATCCAACTCCGAGCAGAGCTTCTTACTGGGCAGCATCCATTTAATGTGATCTTGTTCTTGTCTCCTATTAGCGGTTCCTCCGTCCTGTGAGAAAAATTGGTCCATGGGTAAGCCCCGAGAGGCGGCCTCATAAGTGGCGCACAAGGCCAAAACGTTGGTCCTCTTTGAGATGGGTTTTAGCGGTAGCCGGCAAGTGGTGACGGTTATTGAAAAAAATGGATGATATTGAATTTGAAGGAGTAGGAGTCGCAGTACAAAAGGTGTGGAACAAAGGGAGAGGCCATGAAAGAAAGGAGGGATAGGCCTTGGTTTTACTCTCGAAGAAATGAAGTTATCAAATAATAGCCCGATGCAAGAAAATGAATAAAGAGCAAAAATAAGAAAATGAAACGCCGTCTGTGGGAATCGAACCCACGACCACGTGGTTAAAAGCCACGCGCTCTACCGGCTGAGCTAAGACGGCTTGTTGCTGGAAAATTGGTATGTAAGCTTAAGGGGCATTATGTGCAAAAGCACAAACTAGAAAGCATTATCTTTAGATTTAAAGCTTTTAATGAAAATTTTATTTATTTAAACATCGTATGCTGCAAATTTCACCAATGTTAAGACTATAATTTGAAAAATTGCTGCAAACTTCTCCAACTTGTTAAATTTTTACAAACAAATCCCAACGAATTCATTATTGCCACTTTGCCAAACCAATTGAAAAGCGAGTTTATGTTGAGAATATCACTAAATTGTATTTCACACACATATGCCAGGTTCAATCGGCACTGTTGAAATGCGTGTCATTACTTGATGTTTATAAAATAATTCCTGGTTTTGCATAAAAATAAATTAATTTAGTGAGGTGAAATAGAGACGGCACAGAGGAAATTTTATATTAGTTGTGAGTTTGAATTTGGCTAGATTTTCTAAAGTTATTAGTTTAGAGCAACTCATGAAAATTATTATTGAATAAAAGTGAAATGAAATGTGATGCTACCCAAATACGTACCTTGTTCGGCTTGAGGAGGTTGGAGATGGAGATAACCACGAACAAGCACTTCCTTCCCTTGGAATGATTTGGAAATGACCGAGGTAAAGACTACGAGAAATATCACACTTGCAAAAAAGACGACAACGTGGGAGGTATCCCTTCAGTAGGGAGGGAGGGAGAGAACGAACTCATATACAGAAAGGTGTGTAGTATAGTGAGAAGATTTGCACATCAACGAAAATATGGTCTCCTTAGTTTAAGAGCAGAAGGGTTCCCTAGGTAGAGTTTGGATATGAAGAGAGACTTGAGGGTCCTATCGTGCCATTGCCGTGAGCCAAGGTGTCCACCTAGGTGAATACCAAGGTGATCATCGAGGTGATGGGCTGATTGACTGAGGTTGTCGATTAGGGGGTTACCCTCGTGCTAAGAATCATTGGCTCTAGGGGCCTCAGTGCAAGGTAGGGTTTTACCAACCTTGATTGATGGTGTGAAAGTAAAAGGAAGAGAGTCGAGGCAAAGAATGATATGAGGTCTAACAAATTTTACAAGGAGTAGGGTCGGACCTCTTAGGGATGCCACCTTAAGAGGTTGGTAAGTTTTGACCGATTCATGATATTTCACCATTGGAGTTGTCTCAGTAGCACAATTGTAAGTTGTTCAAATTTTTGGCTCTCTACAAGCATGGACTTAATATGTTTCTTAGCAAAAATTTAAAAACTTGTCTGGTAGCACATGGTATGATTCGTGGGGTTATCTTTGTATCACCATAAAATTTTGGTTTTCTAAATGCACTACTTAATATATTTCTTTACAAAATAAAAAAAAATCAACTCATTTCGTAGCACTACATGTGGAGCTTACTATTATTACTCTGTCTTATATATTATTATTGACTTACTTTGAGATAAATACATAGGAGTTTAGATTCGTCGAACAACTTAATTTTCATTATTATAAGTCAATCAAGAGTAAATACATTTATTTTTAAAAAATATATTATTTTCTACACAATTTACTACACACATATAGAAGCCGTTTCAAGATGAATAAAGCTAATTGAACAACATTTGATGACAACCCATGTATTGTCAAGATTTGGATCATCGATAACCATGTCAAACGTGTTGAAGAGAAAATTGCATCAAAACTCTCCAACTTATTAAATTTGTACAAACAGGTCTTCAACATTCCACTACCTTCCACTTCTATAGCACAATTGTCTATATATTCGAAATTGTCCATTTGTTTGGCCAACCGTGCCTTTTTATGGTTTTTGACAAATCCGACCTTTTGATTTGATCACATCTCACTAGTCACTCATACAAGGTTGGGGATCCATTTTTTTATTTTTAATTCTTTTCAAAATAAATCTAAAATTATGTTCTCATTAAAAAATATATTTCCTTGTCATTTAAATGAAATGGAATCGATTAATCAACATAAAATGTTACAAACTCATAAGGCAAGATACACGCGATCGAAAATGAAGGTTGATAATCAATTTAATACAATAAGCACAAGAAATTTCTTCAACTTTGCTAGCTGACCTCCAATTTCACATTTCTTTTAACGCTTGTTTGATTAGAAAATGATTATTTGAAAAATATTTTTTGAATGCGTGGTTTAAAATATTTAAAATAAGATAGGACATTAGATTCATTGAACAACTTCATTTATCGAGAAGAGATGCATTAATTTAGGGTATGTTTGGCAAAAATTATGCTTTTGGTTAGACAACTTCATCTCAAAGTTATTTTAGATATATAAATCGTTTTTAGAAAATTATTAAAATATATTCAAAAGCAACCTCTTACTACCAACACGCCTTCTTATGATTTTTGACGAATCCAATCCTTTGATTCGATTACTTCTCAATTGTTACTCATACATTGTTGGGGATTTAGTTTTTTACTTTTAATTATTTTCAAAATAAATATAAATATACGGTCTTAATATAAAAAAATATTTCTTGTCATTTAAATGAAATGGAACAGGTTGTTCTAATTGAAAATGTCACCAACTTGAAAGATAAGATACATGCAAAAGTTTAATTTTATACAAGTGTAGAATAAGGACCTTTCACGTAATTTTCCTTGTAGTTAAGCCCATATTTGACCACCATTATTTTTAAATTCTTATTCTACATACTCATTTTTTATACATTCATAAAATAAAGAGCAATGTTATTAAACACCGATAGTACTAAGCACCAATTTAGGTGTTTAACCACACATTCATTTTTAAAAAAAAAGTAATGTTACTTATTTAGCATTAGTAGTACTAAGCTCCAATTTAGGTAACGTGCAAATGTCATTAATTGATAAATTACCTTTTAAGTAGGAAAATAAATTATATTTAAAATGTCCAATCACTTGTATGACACAGAGTGGTTCTAGCACCAGTGGTGGTAGATAGTATTTATTCACAATATTTTGCATTTAAATTCAAATTTTTTCTACATTTTAACTATACATTCTGTTAAAAATTACTATTTAAAATATTATTTTAAAAAATGACTGTGCTAAGCCCGTTTGGTCACCATTATTTGCCATTTTAATATTTGAAATGATATTTTTTTTAAACAATATGTGATTAAAAAAGAAGAAATTTATTTGAATTTACGTGTAATATTATTTTATTAGAGAATATATAAATAATAAGAAAAGAGAATAAAAATAAACTATAATTTTAATAGGGTCAGGAGCTAAATTGCATGGCCCAATGGCTTAATCCATGTTTCCTAACAGGTCAGTGAAGCATCAACCGTTTTATTCCCTACAAACGTTTCATCCTTCTAGAAATTTCTACGACTTGCAGTTGTCCTAAAATACCCTCATACGCAATCTCTTATTGTTGTCTTGGTGGGGGCATAAATGTCATCAATGACTGTAATTGCAAATATTTCCACGGGCACTTTTACACCGTTGGATGAAATGTGAAAAGCCTACCACAAAATTTGGCCGTTAGCGTCTGAAAGTGGTATTAGTGTAAATAAGAATCAAATGGAGGTCAAGTGTCGAAAGGTAAAACTGTAAATAAGAATGAGAAGTAAGGGCTAACGTGGAAAGTAAAATTAACTGAATCTCTAAAATATCCTTGTGAAAAACAGACGGTTACGTGTCCTCGCTTCCTATAAGTAACACCCAGACACGCGTTCTACGTTCATTTAGCCCTTTCATTTTCTTAATACATTCTCTCTGCATTTTCACTCTTAGGTTTTAATCTCTCTCTAATGGCGGAGGTACAGAACGGAACTGGAGCTGAGAAGGCCCCTGCGGTGGCCTTCACGGCGGTGAAGCCATGGGTCGTGGTGGATGCACCGAAAGCCAGCGACGCCGTGCAGTTTTACAAGACGGCCTTTGGAGCCGAGGAGCTGAGCCGCGTCATGCACCCCAAGAGGAAGGCTGATCACGAGATTCCGCTTGTTCTCTCTGCTGAACTCAAGATCGGCTCTGCTATTATTGTTGTATCGGACCTCATTGATGACGACTCTGCTCCGTATGTTTTTTTGTCTTTTTTATTTTCTTCTCACTTTCTTTGCATGAGTTTGGAGGTTTTTCCTCTTTTTAATCGTTTTATGATAGATCTACGGTTCTGATTATTTAAAATGTTCGTAGTCGTGGTTAATATTTTATTTCAGATGTTTATATTTTGTGATAAATCCTGGTTCTTACTCTTTTTTGTTTTCCCTATTTCTGAAAGTTGCACGTACTTTGCTTTCCTTCTGCGAGCACTCGTTCTATAATAAATCTACTTTTGTGACTCGCCTGAGTCATTGAATGCATGCCGTTGCTGTAGTTCATCTTTTTCGTAATGGATGTACAGTGCAGTAAATGTATTTTGTCTTGTTTTTGTTGTTTAGGGTCAAGTCTGCTGTAACCGAAGGTGTGTTCTGCCTTGAGACTGAGGAGGTGGAATCTGCCTTGTCCCAGGCTGTGAACGCCGGCGCCACTGCGGAAGGAGAGATCTCCGAGGGTGAAGGCGCGTGCTGCGGTGGGCGCGTGGGCAAGGTGAAGGACCCTTATGGTAATATCTGGCTTATCTGCTCTCCCCCGAAGGAATGCGCTGACGTGGCAGCTTGAGAGTCCTCTGATTTGATATTAATCAACTTGCTTTCCTATTCCAGTCCTTTTAATTTTCCGTGTCGTCTCTAGTATCAAACTTTGATTTAACTTTTGGTACAACTAATGGCAGTATTAGTAGTTAAAACAATCTGATGGAGGTTAAGCTGCTCATAATCATGTATTGGTTAGGGATTTTGAATGATTAAACTTGGTTTATGTGACCTTTTATCTTTCAGATGGCAGTTATGTGCTTATTACTTGCTAATTAATTTCTCTGAAGTGATTTTCTTATTGCAAATATATGTATGTATGTGGCTGCTTTAATTTTTAAAGCTGCATTTAGTGGTTGGGGTGGTTTTAGAGTGGTCCACACAAGCTTTTATTGTGGAATGGGAGTAGTTTACTCGTGAATAGTGCATGTTCTTTGGGAAAAGTCAAAAGATTTACGTTCCTATTTAACTGGTTGTTTCCTCCAATGGCAATGTTATATTGGTTTCGATGGGATTGTACAAGTTGAAACGAGAAGATAATTCAACTTTTTATTTTTTAGGATATGTTTTGGGAATGAAAAAGTAGTGAGATGCAGTAGTACGTAGATAATTCAACTTTTTATTTTTTGAAATGGCCTTGGGTTCTTCATTTCAAAGAACGAAATGACCAAGTGTGTTTGAGTAGGATTAAAAAGCACTAGAAAGACACTGTAACAGAGTCCGGATTAGAAGTTGGAGGACCGTTACGTATTGTACCAAGTTATGTTGTCAAATATCCATAACTTGTTGTCGTATAAATTGTCGAGATCCTCCATAAAGTAGAAAGTGATGTTTACTGGTCGATGTGATACTTGGGGGCATTTGGTAGCCTAATAATGCATGTGATTGGATGAAAAATTGACTGAATTTGTCATGTAACATTAGTTCAATCGGATATGTAGCATTGACATAATGAACTATATTTCATTTGTGCAGAAATAATTAGAGTAGTCAATAATTTTGTTAATATTAATTAGTAAATGAATGATGATATAAACAAAGTACAGTATTGGGTAGTAACATAAAATTGAGTCTGTAATTCAAGAAACTGACAATTAAGGTGTGGAACTTGAATCTAAATTTTAACCAAAAAAATAAAATAACGATTTTTGTCAAGTTGCAACATTATAAGTATAAAATTAGTTCACAAATATTATTATTATTATTAATGAAATCCAATTAATTCAAAAAAAGAAAGAAAAAAAAAAAGAAAATCATATTTGAAATCAATCACACCTTTTTCAAAAGAAAGATAATAATTTTATGCTTTTCTTTACCGTCGACCCAATCAATAGTCACAATTACCTTTTGCACATCAATGTCGATGCCAATATTATTCACCGTTCGTGGATATAGAAACGATTTTCAATTTTTTATTTAAAATAAATTCTTACTTTTTAGTATTATTTTCCTATTAATTTGATTGCATAACAATCAAATATGATGATTTTCTTTGTAACTTTTTAACCCAATAATTAATCATTAACCACACAATAAAAAAAGGAGGGAAAAGGAATGTGGACATGGATCCTTTTTTATGGAACCACGTAAAACCCGAACATGATCTCTTGTTAATTCAGTCCACTTATTAGAAAATATAGGCACTATTAGTTATGGCAATGGGCCGAGCCGGTATCTATTAATCATGGCAATAGGTCGAGTCGAGCCGACTCTGCCCTTAAACCCACGAGCTCGTGACTCGTGAGAACGAGCCACGAACTCACGAGCCAAGCCGGCTCGTGACTCGTTTGCTCATGGGCGAGCCGGCTGGACTCATGAGCTTTTTGAATTTTTTTTACTTTTTCATGTTTTTTAAAATTTTTCTTTAATTTTTCACAAGCCCACGAGCCAGGCCGAGCAAGTCTCGGCTCGTCGAGCTCACTTGCGGCTTGACTCGGGCTCGTCATTTGACGAGCCCGAGCTGCTCGTGTTTTCACGAGCCGAGCCGACGAGCCGCTCAACCCGTTTGCCATATGTTTAACCCATTGTTAGAAATGTCTAAACGATATAAATTTTTTGACATTAATTTTGAATCTCTTTTAGCTTACTCCGAGAAGGATAACAAAGATAGTGATGACTGATGATCAGTCGACAAAGTTTAAGAAACATCGACTTCAATAATTGGGCTGTTGAAGGATCCGGCCATGTCTCAGTCAAGCCCAAATAATGATTTGGGTTCAAAATCGATCAATGACATCCCAAATAAATGAATCTGGACCAAACCTGTAAACCATTGACATTGAATACATTACTCTATAGCAGCCCCTTTAGATTTAGATAAATAACATATTTTTAGTAATTTTTTATAAAAGTTGTAAATCTTATAAAATGTGTAGTTAAAATTAATTATTGACTTCTAAATTAGCTTTTTATCAAAAAATTTAGTTTTACCAAACAAGAGCTGAATATGTAATACAATAAAATTTAGGTTGAAATTTAATATGTGCACGATTACTTGATATTACTGGTCTAATGTTCATATAAGTTTTAGTTTGATTCCTATGGAGTTTTAATTTTATAATCTATTCGCATATTTAATCTGGGTTATTAACCTAAGTTTGCATGATCATCATAGATGTTACAAATTATATACTTGATTGGTTGACTGTGGTGAATCGAGTTGGGTAAGACATGATTTTGTTACGTGATAAAAAGAAAACTTATCATTTACAATTGATTGCTAAAGTTGGACACTTAATCTTGACAAGATTGTATTATTTTAATTGGATTTGTCAACATTCGAGAAATAAAAATAATAATGTATTTTAGAACACGACCTCGTAGATGACTTATTCGTGACCATTAGGAATAAGACCCTGCAAGATCATTCAATGAGTGGCATAAATCCTGAGCGAGTAGCGTTGCTTTATTTGTTAGCTCAAAATTCTTTTGAGGTGCTATTGGGTGGGGATCTTGTTTGGAAGATCAATCTCGATAATTTGGAAATCAAGGCAAAACAATATACTCGCAAAATGGAACCCGTTAATCATTTAAATAGATCATCGTTACTCTTAAGGGATTTTCTAGTAGGCAATATAACCTCACCTCAATAATCCAACTGTAGGATTGTTGTACTCTATGTAATGTGTTCACGATGAATTTGCCTTATGAAAATGGGGTTAGGAGGACTACATATTGGAGGGCAAATCAATCATTTTGCTAACTTTGGACAAACGGGTAGACAATGCGACTAACAGACATGTACTAGACAAGTCCGTTTTGTGGACATTACGCATTGCAAAAATTTATGAATTCAAACATATTGTGTAGTGAACATGTTCAGGCTTAAGATGCATGCACGACCTTTTTATAGATATTATATGTCGCAGATAGAAAATTTTAAGAATCCAAAAATGTGTTGCGGATATGTTCACGCCTTAGATACAGACACATCCATTATTAGGGATATTACAAGTTTCTGATAGAAAATGTTAAGGATCCAAACATGTTTCATAGTGTATGCGTTCACGCTTTAAATGCAAGCATGTCTGTTTTGTGGATATCACGCGTTGCAAATGTAAAAAGTTTAGAAAGCGCTATAGATACGTAAAGTTAAGAGCCCAAAACATGTTTTGTAATGGATGAGTTCACGCAATGCTGACACGCCCATTTTATGAATATTACGTGATGCAAATTCAAAATGTTAAACAATTCAAACATGTTTGCAGTGGAGATATTCATGCTTTCGATGCTAACATGTCCACTTTTCGAATATCGCGCACTGTAGTGTGTAGATAGGAAAAGTTAAGTATTGATAACTCGTATATTAAAAGTCGAAATGAAACTCGTCGACGTGTCAATTTAATTGAAAAATAGACGAAATAGTCTTAGTTTGGTACATTTTCAACTATTTCAAGGGTGTGTTTGAGCCACATTATTTTTGAAAAATATATTCTGAAATAGTGAATTGATTGAGAATGTGTGGTTGAAAATGAAGGAAAAATTATTGATGTGATGGAAAATATTATTTTATTGAAGAATGTGTGATCGAAAATGAGTAGAAGAATGAAAATTAAAATTTTAATGTATAACAAACATGGGCTCATTTTAATTTGAATTTTGCTGTACCCCTCCCTGCTTCTATTTGTAATTTTGTATATAACCAAAAAGACAAAGCAAAGGACAGGACAGCTTGGAGGAACTGAACGAATGACACGTCTAACACATCATGGGGTCCACTCTACACGTACGGAATTATTCAAAATAATGCATGTTAAAACAAATAAAATTCAGAAACAATTCGATACAAATTTGTTCGCATGTAGTCGACTTTTATATGAGACATATAAATACGTATTCTTTTATTATTATTATTATTTGAAGTGAGGATTGATGAAGATATCACAATTGTGACAATCTTTAATCACGTAACGGAAAATGCGGCAACGTAATTATCTTAAAACAAAAAGGTGAGACGTTCTTTTCTTCAAACTTTGATTAATCTTAATTTATTTGGTTAATTAGATTAATTAACTTAAAACAAAGTAAGAGAGCAACAAAACAGTCTAAAAGGTCGTTTTGACTTTTGACCTAAATTAGTAGGGCCCAAATAATGCCGGCTGCCACTTGAGCCAGTTTCGCCCATTTTTCCATATTAAATTAACATTTTTCTCTCCATTCTTATCAATCACATATTCTTAATAAAATAATATTACATATAAATTTTAAAAAATTATTCTTTTTTAATCACATATTCTCCAAAAAATTACTATTATCCTTATTATAATATAGAATAATGGATGCCAAACGGGCTCTGAGAAAGAGACAGGATTGATATGGGTCCACCACAAATTTATTAAATAAAAAGATTTAATTATGAGTAATAAGTAATTTTTAAATAATTATTATATTGATTAAACATGACCATTATTGAGGAAAAATAATATTTCTAACGGTGAATTTTAGGAGAATATGTTGTTAAAAAAAAGGGAAAATTTTTGAATTTATGCGCAAAATATTTTATTGTGTAAATACGTGATTGAAAATGAGTATGTAAAAAAAAATTGAAATAATAATTGTTAAACAAATGCTAAGGGTAATATGAAAACGACTTTCAAAATAAGTGAATTTTTATCTATGCTCGATGCCTTTAAAGTTGTAAGGCGAGTTAGGTCGAGAAATCCTAAAGTTTCATAGTTGATTTCTTTAGCCTCTGTTTGGTACACATTAAAATTTTCATTTTTATTCTTTTACTTATTTTCAACCACACATTTTTCAATAAAATAATATTTTCGTTCACATCAATTACTTTTCCTTCTTTTTCAACCACACATTCTCCATCAATCTACTATTTCAGAATATATTCTTCCAAAATAATGTGGATATAAAGAAATTGGAAAAAACATCTAATTTTTGATTGGCACAATTGTATCACTAAAAAGCTAAGTTAAAGTAGGAATGGATAAATATCAAAGTTCTTAATTCTAAACGACACAATTAGATCTAGTTTACAGTTCTGGATAGATTATAGAGTTATTATATTCACACTACAATTTTGTTTAGCACTTAAAACTTTTAATCTTTACTCATTATAGCACTTATGTTCCTGACGATTTTTCCTGTTATTTTTATCCTCAAACTTTTTATTAGTTAACATATTTTTATAATCCCAAAGTTCGTTGAAATTAAAACAACTTATTTTTTCATAATATTTTTAAAAAATTAAATAAATAGAAGGTGCGAAAAATATTTTTCTCTTATTTCAAAGTATGAAAATAAAATATTTTGATATAAATCATCATCATCAAGGACGAGATATATCAATTAATGAAATGTTGAATATAAAAATTTGGTGGAAAAAAGTTAACAAAATAATTTTACAATGAGTAAAGATTGAAGAGTTTAACTATAATTAAAATGTGGTGTATCAGATAAAAATTGTAACAACAATATAATCATTATAACACGAAATCAGCCTCTGATTTTATTTAAATTTAAAAATTTGTTGTATAGGCGGTAAAATTGAATGAAAATGTAGGTCAACCATCATAAATTCATTCCTAATCATGCACATGCCATTATCTTCCAACTATTAAAAGATTTAAATTATTAATTCATCCTTAAATGTATACATGCTTCCATCCCTATACACGTGTCCCTTTCAATCTCAACTCATATCCTCAAGTCCTACCAACCACTAATTTAAATTTCATGTACATCATAATCTAAATTCATACTCCTTTTAATTTTTATTTTTTAATTACGGAAAAATTGTCGACCGTGATAATTTCTTTATTTTCTATTATTTTAAATAATTCTATAAGCTATAATAATTATTAACTTTTGTTGGATGTGGACTCAAATTTTTGTAGAGTCTCAATAGGAAAAGAAATAAGAAAATGAAATAAAATAAATTTTTATTCTAAGCTGCTGTTTGGTAAGAACTAAAATATAAATCTTAATCTAAGTTGAAGTTAATAATTAATTTTTACTACATACTTTACCGAATTTATAACTTTTCGACCACAAATTTCAGCAACTTTTATTAGAATTCATTATAAATCTGATTTTAATCCCCGAGAAATAAGAGTTAAAAGTATAGAAAAATAATAATTTAGAAGCACATAATTTTTTAAAAGTTTTTTGTCCGATTAGAAATTAATTTAGAAAAAAATGACGTAACTTTTCATAAAGTTATTTTATAAAAAGGAGAAGTAAAAATAAAAAATTTACAAAGCGGATCCTTGCTTCATCTCCTCCCAAGAAAGTAAGTAATTTCCTCAAACTTCAAATATTTATTTTCTTGTTTTATATTTATTCTTATTTTTGGGATTTATTGCTGATATTTTTTTAATTTTGAAACTGTAATATTAATTGAAATGAGCAGTTGAAAAATTGTATGTCTTATTATTAAATTAATTATCGATTTTAATTTGAAATTTTAATCGGATTTTAATTAAAGCGAAGACGGCTGAATTTGACCTAATACACCAAAACCCCACTTCCACTGTCACGCGCCCCCACCAGCACCGCACCGCACCGCATATGTAATTACTTTGCATGACGAAGCTTCGCTATTTCTCTTCCGCGTAGCTGCCAGCTTCCCACCTACGGTTTTGGACCCTACCCCACCCATACGCACCCACTTCCCCAAACACATTCTTATTCCTCACTTCACTCATAGCCACCTGCTGTGTGTAAAAAAGGGAAAAAAAACCTAGAGCCCCTTAAAGAGCGGGAACAGAGAATTACCCAAAAAAAAGTGTACATTGGGTTTTGTTTGTAGAGTGATGGCGAAGAGTGGGGTGTTTGAAGGCGACCCAGGAATGGTGTCTAAGGCCATGGAATTGAAAAGGGAATTGCAGAAATTGGTCAAGGCAATTGTTGATGACGAGGAAGTTAACTTGGAGGCAATTGATAAAGCCCAGCAAATGCTTTCTGCTTTGAAGGAATTGAAATTGAAGAATTATTTGTCTCTTAGTTTTCATGATAATCGTCGCGGTGAGGTAGTTTCTGGTGCGGTGCCGGAGGAATTTAAGTGCCCACTTTCTAAAGAACTTATGAAGGATCCTGTTATTGTAGCCACCGGACAGGTTCGAATTTTACTTCCACAAATAAGATTTGATTTGGTTCATATCATTTTCTGTGAAATTGTTTGCAAATAAGTTAATGTGTGTATTTGAGTGTTGAATTTTGTAAAATTTTTTAAACTGTATTTGATTTTGGCTGTTGGAGGAAATTTTTTCTTCTTCTTGAATTCGAAACATTGATTTTGACAAGATAATTTGCAGGATTTTGGGAAATATTTTTATTAATTTGTTCTACGAAAGCGCACTCTGAATTTGTATATGTGCGTATGTGTGATTGAACAGAGGTTTGTACAAATTTTAAGCATTTTGACTTATTTGGTTATCTGATTGCAGTTGATTTGTGTATCTATCATTTGGTTGATATGTTGACATGAAAATCTATTTTTAATTTTTGGAAATTTTAAGATCTCAGAATGCAGTTTCTTGTTTAATGTGTTTCTTGTTCATATTTTTAACATTCTATCTCAATGTGTGCAGACTTATGATCGACCCTTCATTCAGAAATGGTTGAAATCTGGGAATAGGACATGCCCTCGAACACAACAAGTATTATCGCACACTATTCTTACGCCGAATCACTTGATTAAGGAAATGATATTGCAATGGTGCAAGAATCACGGTATTAAATTGTCAGACTCTGTTCAGTATTCCGATGAGGATGGCTTAACTGGAGATGACCGGGACCGGTTCCTATGTTTGCTTGAGAAAATGTCATCAACATTGTCTGATCAAAAAGAATCCGCGAGAGAGTTGCGGCTATTGACGAAAAGAATACCTTCGTTCCGTGCACTTTTTGGCGAATCTCGCGATGCAATACCTCAGCTGCTGTCCCCGCTATCTCAAAGCAAGACTCGGAATGAGGTTCAGCCGGACCTCCATGAGGATATAATCACAACACTTTTGAATCTTTCCATTCACGATAACAATAAAAAGCTCGTTGCAGAAATGCCTATGGTTATTCCGCTTCTTATCGATGCTTTGAGATCGAGCACTATTGAAACGAGGAGTAATGCAGCTGCAGCAATTTTCACATTATCGGCTCTCGACTCAAATAAGGAGCTGATTGGTAAATCCGGTGCTTTGAAACCTCTCATTGACTTATTAGAAGAGGGACATCTTTTAGCTATGAAAGATGTTGCTTCGGCAATTTTTAATCTATGTATTCTTCCCGAGAATAAGTTGAGAGCTGTTAGAGATGGTGCGGTGAGAGTTATCCTGAAAAAGATCATGAATCGAATGCATGTTGATGAGCTATTGTCCATCCTCGCCATGCTTTCAACCAGTCAAACAGCTGTCGAGCAAATGGGAGAGCTCGGGGGAGTTGAGTGCTTGCTTAGTTTAATCAGGGAGACATCTTGTGCTCGAAACAAGGAGAATTGCATTGCAATCCTTTTTACTATTTGTTATAGCGATCGATCCAAGTGGAAGCAGATGAGGGACGAGGAAAACACATATGGGACTTTCTCTAAGCTCGCTGAAAATGGCTCGTCCAGAGCCAAAAGAAAGGCCAGTGGTATACTTGAAAGACTGAATCGGGCTATCAATCTTACCCATACCGCGTGATGTGGGTATACCGAACACATATTCTGTAAATCCTACGTATTTTCATTTTCCTTCGTCATCGACAATTGAGGTATCTTGTTGTCATTTTCGATGTTCATTCTGTATATTTTATTATCTAAGCAGGGCTTGATCTTAAGTATATGGTTTGTGCATAATACTAAAGAAAGCTTTACTCATAAGGTTCTTTTCAATATTGTTCAAAGATGTTGCACATGGGTTTTGAGTAGACTGCATTAATATGTTATGACAGCACTTGCTTTGCTGGTTTCTTCCTATTCTTCTCTATTTTTCTGTCAAATAATTCCAGCACATGGGTTTTCCTAGATCCCATAAATTTCAATGAAGCCGTGGTGTTTATAACTAATTTATATTATAAATAGATAGAAATGATGGGTGGATAAGTGAGTAGCATTTATGGGTTAATTACACATGATACATTTTCCATTTCTTGGTCGTATTCGTACAACAAGAAACCCTTTTTTTTTTTTTTTTCACAAACTCGGGATTGGCTACAAAGAGTATTTTTTGAACATTCCTCGGTTCATTCTCCATACATTTTTTGATTGCTTACTGGATTTAATGGCTGTATTTTTTCATGTTTAAAATTTTTACTGCATGAGATGAAGCCAAAACCCTTTGGCGTTATGCATCTGTGACTGATAATTGAATGAATGGTTCAAGATTGGGATGGGAAAATGGTGGGGGAATAATGTTTCCATGTTGACTGCTCATGTGATGTCTGGTTTTAGGGTCTATCCTATATGCTACTCAAATTTTACGTGAAGGGTAAATAGCACAAAACATCCATACCTTTCAATATCATTGTGCAAAACATCCATATATTTCATTTTTGGCATTTTCACACATACCTTCCACTTTTCATTGCGCAATAGGTCATTTTTATCAATTTTTTCAATAAAAGACGATTTTACCATCCTATTTAAATAAAACAAAAAAGGAAAAGATGAATAACCAATTGCAATTATAGTCATTAAGTTTCTAAAAAATTACAAAGAAATCATAAATTTTTCATCACCACCACTTTCATAACCTACCAAGCTGTCACGTATAGATTCATATAGCACCACCTTTCGGCCAACACGCCCATCGGACTTCACCACCACCAACCTCGTTTTAATCTCCCACACGAATTTGAAGATTGGAGCACTTTGGACCCACAAATTTTGATCAGACGGCTCTTTCCGTGCATCGCGCCCGTGTAAAGTTTTGGACCAGAAAT